>JAUTBT010029983.1:0-19043 GCA_032361225.1 Lepetodrilus schrolli | reverse complement strand
TACAGTATCTGTGGAGAATCATCACTCATCAGACATGCTACTACAGTATCTGTGGAGAATCATCACTCATCAGACATGCTACTACAGTATCTGTGGAGAATCATCACTCATCAGACATACTACTACAGTATCTGTGGAGAATCATCACTCATCAGACATACTACTACAGTATCTGTGGAGAATCATCACTCATTAGACATGCTACTACAGTATCTGTGGAGAATCATCACTCATCAGACATACTACTACAGTATCTGTGGAGTGGCACATCTACATCTAATTTGGTGTTTGCTTGCAGCGGTTTCTGTTTGCAGCTGTTGGATCTGGCTTCTGCATGTTTGACGTCAGTGTGGGGAAGGAGAGAGTTGTCTTCACGAAGCAGGCAGCGCACTACTCCAAGATTCTACATATTGGACTGGCTTGTGATGGGCAAGTGTTTTCTGTTAGCCATATCATGGCAGGTTAAGTGGACAGTGTACCTTGTCCAATAAGCAATAGTGATAACAAGGCAATTTTTTTTTTTTACTTGAGCCCAGCTACAGGAACAAAATGATTTCATTCAATTACTTTCAAGCTGCACCAAATAGATATAATTCATGAGTATTTTAGCTAGGAAAATGGTTGTTCAATATTTATACAGGTTTCACCTTAAAATCTATTTAGAGACATCATTATGAAAATGTGCCCATTGTTACACTCTTCTATTGTTACACTCTTCTATTGTTACACTCTTCTGTTGTTGTAGAGCCTTTTTAGTGACCTCCTCGGAGGATGGGTCAATACGTCTGTGGGGTCGAGTGCCATCTGGTGATGACCTTGATGATTCAACCCGTGATGACATTTGCCAGCTGTTACCCATGGAGAGATTCACAGGTCTGAGGTCAGTATGTGTTGATGTGCATGTATGAGCAAAATATATGTAGACTTTGTTCAACCATGATTACAGAAGAATTCTATGAAGTCATCTTTTGACGTCATTAATAATTGTCGTTTTGTATTCTCTATCTGTGACATATATCTGAAACACAATAGATTATTTAGGTGGACTTTCATCTTTGTACAGGTGTTATATTCAGGCCCCAAGGTTAGATTGTTCATGGGCGAGATATGGGTGGGTTGTCATATCTGTGGGTGAGAAATGGGTTGGTTTGTGAACAAATCTTTGAGTTGAATGAAATAACACAGTATGCCAGAAGGTTTCGTAAACCGCAGGGCCAGATATAGTTGGCAGCAGACCTATATATGGGCATTGTGTTCTGATATGATCGCTGGCAGACATGTCTATGTATGGGCATTGTGTTCTGATATGATCGCTGGCAGACATGTCTATATATAGGCGTTGTGTTCTGATATGATCGCTGGCAGACATGTCTATATATGGGTGTTGTGTTCTGATATGATCGCTGGCAGACATGTCTATACATGGGCGTTGTGTTCTGATATGATCGCTGGCAGACATGTCTATATATGGGCGTTGTGTTCTGATATGATCGCTGGCAGACATGTCTATATATGGGTGTTGTGTTCTGATATGATCTCGGGCAGACTTGTCTATATATGGGCGTTGTGTTCTGATATGATCTCGGGCAGACTTGTCTATATATGGGTGTTGTGTTCTGATTCCAGTGGCGAGAGACTGCGGCACATGAACCACAGTGACCACAGTCTGGATATCTCTCTGCTGGGCGAGTGTGTGGCTCACTCCTGCTCTGTACAGGTGTGTCACATCAGTCACTGCTACCTCAACATTATATCAGTCACTGCTACCTTATCACACCACAATGCTACCTCAACGTCACCCCAATCACTTCTACCTAAATGCTTTCACTATTGAAGAACCCTTTTATTATTATTAATATCACACCAGTCACTGCTATTGGTACCTCAATGTCACAATCACTTTTACATCAATGTCACACCAGTCACTGGTACCTCAACATCACACCAGTCACTGCTACCTCAATGTCACACCAGTCACTGCTACCTCAATGTCACACCAGTCACTGCTACCTCAACTAATGCTCTCGGGCAATTACAAGTCTTCAATCAATATGACCTGATGCTATTTTCGTTTTTAACATGATTTAAAATATTTACTAGTTTCTGAAAGATATTTTGAAAACGAATATATCTTATCTAGTATCCACAGGTTAAGTTTGAGTACTAACCCAAGATATTGTTTATATTTGTTATAACTGTGAACATGATTGTTGCAGACTTTCCTGGATTTTGACCACGAGGGGCTCGTGTCATGTGGGGGAGATGGCCTGGTGATTGTGTGGAAGGTGAGATGTGGGTGGGTTGTCATGTCCATGGGTGAGATGTGGGTAGGTTGTCATGTCCACGGGTGAGATATGGGTGGGTTGTCACATCTGCAAGTGAGATGATGGTGGGTTGTCATGTCCACGGGTGAGATATGGGTGGGTTGTCACATCCGCGGGTGAGATGTGGGTGGGTTGTCACATCTGCGGGTGAGTTGTCACATCCGTGGGTGAGATTTGGGTGGGTTGTCACATCCATGGGTGAGATGTGGGTAGGTTGTCATCCACATGTGAGATTTAGGTGGGGTGTCATATCTGTGGGTAAGATATGGGTGGTTTGTCATGTCTGGGTGATACATGGGTGGGTTGTCACATCCACGGGTGAGATGTGGGTGGGTTGTCATGTCCACGGGTGAGATGTGGGTGGGTTGTCACATATGCGGGTCAGATATGGGTTGGTTGTCATGTCCACAGGTGAGATATGGGTGGGTTGTCATGTCCATGGGTGAGATATGGGTGGGTTGTCACATCTGCGGGTGAGATGTGGGTGGGTTGTTACGTCCACAGCTGAGATATGGGTGGGTTGTCATGTCCACGGGTGAGATGTGGGTGGGTTGTCATGTCTGCGGGTGAGATGTGGGTGGGTTGTCATGTCCACGGGTGAGAGGTGGGTGGGTTGTCATGTCTGCGGGTGAGATGTGGGTGGGTTGTCATGTCCATGGGTGAGATGTGGGTGGGTTGTCATGTGGGTTATCATGTCTGCGGGTGAGATGTGGGTGGGTTGTCATGTCCATGGGTGAGATGTGGGTGGGTTGTCATGTCCACGGGTGAGATTTGGGTGGGTTGTCACATCCATGGGTAAGATATGGGTGGGTTGTCATGTCTGGGTGATATATGGATGGGTTGTCACATATGTGGGTGAAATATGAGTGGGTTGTCATATATGTGGGTGAGATATGGGTAGGGTGCGACATCCATTGGTAGGTTATCATATCTGGGTTGTTGAAAACCATGAGAAATGTGTGGGTTGTAACATCCATGAGTGATATATATTGATTCTCACATCATTGGGGGTGAAATGGTTAATTTAGATTATTATTATGGTGCGAAGCTAAAATATGTGTGGTTTGTCATCATCTTTCTATCAAATATAAGTCGTTGTGTTT
Organism: Lepetodrilus schrolli; assembly: GCA_032361225.1. Taxonomy (NCBI): domain Eukaryota; kingdom Metazoa; phylum Mollusca; class Gastropoda; order Lepetellida; family Lepetodrilidae; genus Lepetodrilus; species Lepetodrilus schrolli. The sequence continues at coordinate 15,616 of JAUTBT010029983.1, read as the reverse complement.
CTGTCAGTGTAATGTAATGTACATACATCATGTTTCTGTCAGTGCAATGTAATGTACATACGTCATGTTTCTGTCAGTGTAATGTACATATGTCATGTTTCTGTCAGTGTAATGTAATGTACATATGTCATGTTTCTGTCAGTGTAATGTACATATGTTTCTGTCAGTGTAATGTACATATATAATGTTTCTGTCAGTGTAATGTAATGTACATACGTCATGTTTCTGTCAGTGTAATGTACATACGTCATGTTTCTGTCAGTGTAATGTACATATATCATGTTTCTGTCAGTGTAATGTACATACATCATGTTTCTGTCAGTGTAATGTACATACATCATGTTTCTGTCAGTGTAATGTACATATATCATGTTTCTGTCAGTGTAATGTACATATATCATGTTTCTGTCAGTGTAATGTACATACGTCATGTTTCTGTCAGTGTAATGTAATGTACATATGTCATGTTTCTGTCAGTGTAATGTAATGTACATATGTCATGTTTCTGTCAGTGTAATGTAATGTACATATATCATGTTTCTGTCAGTGTAATGTACATACGTCATGTTTCAGAATGCCGAGCTCCAGAAGGTGAGGAGGAACCAGAAGGTGCGTGAAATCCTCCTGTCTGTGGATGGCATCGTTTGACCACCAGGTGGCATAGTGAGATGAAGTCATAACAACGGACGCAACGGGGATGTGTAATATCGTACTTCTTAGATCAACACGGAACCCAAATGAACACTATGAAGATACAACCCTTGTAGTTGGGCTACAAAAGAACGGTTCTTTACATCATACATAGGTCACATCTGATGTAAAATCTCTTATGACCACTTTCCAAAAGAACGGCCTGGGGAAGTCAGCTATTTATTGAATATATGTTCGACTTGGGTGCAAATCTCTGCTACAAGGTGGAAACATCTATGTACGATAGAGGCTAGGACATTGATCTGCCTAGCACTAGGAAAACGTCACATCTGCAGATGTAGAAGACACAGAAGCAGCTATTGTGCAGCACAGGCTGTCCATGAAATACGGCCAATTTTAACTTGGATTTATTTTATATACTGAGGGTAAAATTAAAAGCATATTACTTTTTACAATTTGCTGATGACTTTCTTGAAAAAAAGGGACGTTTTATTTTTTGCATGGTTTTTCACGCTTGTTTTTATTTTCTTGCATGATTGTATTTTAGAGTAATGCTGTAGTCGTCGCCTATGGGCGAGATATTCCCGCTGCGACGTAAAACAATAATAATAATAATAATAATATCAACGAGCTGTGGTTATACCCATTATTGAGTGCTATTTATGCAATTAATGGTTAAATTGTTAAACTGTTGACATAATTCAACAATAATAAACATTTCCAAACAAGATACCTGACAGTACCATTTACTTTTTCTAACATTTTTGGCAAATGTTTTCTGCATCATGGTTTTGCTTGAAGTACTCTCTACTTTTCAATAAAACAAAACATGCTTAATTTTCACTTTAATCAGATGTAACTGTTTTAATAGTGGCAAGTGACCCTCAAATATTACAGTTGTAAATGCTATACATTCAATATTACCTTATTCCAAGAAATATTTAGAGAATAACCCACTCGATATGAGTGCTTGCGGAAAATATGTCCAGAGTGAAATTAATGTTCAGTTCCGAGCTTTAGCGAGGAACTTTGAACATTAATTTCACAAGGGACATATTTTGCATAACCACTCATATTGAGTGGGTTATACTAATTATTCAATATAATAATTTTAATGTAATAAACCATTGAAAACTGCCGATAAACGACGACTAGCAGTCAAAAATGTGTACATTTCACCCAAGCATGAGAAACAAAAACAATCGTTATTACACAGTAGATATCCACCATGTATATTGAATAATACATTTAAAGTTATGCATCTACCAAAAAATACTGCTGTTGCTTCAAATTTTACCTTCAGTATATTTGACATTCTGAGAACCTTCATTGTGTTGGGATGATCATGAAGACTACATTGAAGACTTTATTGAAGACTTTCTGGAACTGTGAGGTCCATTATTTTAATATTCCATGTTCTTGTTTGCAGCTTATTGTGTATTAAATGTCTCTGCTCATTACTTGTCTTGTTAATCCTTTCACTATGTCCTGTCAGCTATCATGGATCTGGCACAGGTTTGAAGCATTCTATTAGATGCAACTGCACGAACGAGTGCAATGAAACTATGAATCAAGTCAGCGATTGTTTTACAAATGAATTAAAAACAACTTGCATTGTTAAATATTATTATTTATTTACAAAAATAATAGACCATCTAATAACATTGATCATCTGATCATGAATGACAAAATTATGTACATCCAAGAAAATTGGGTTTGGGGACTGATTCAAAATGAAAAACGATACAAAGTTAACAATTACTGCAATGACCCAATACCGTCAACACTGGAGTATGGTAGTTACTATCTAAAGTAAAGTGTACAATGACAAAAAAGTAAAGTGACTGATAGTAAATATTTTAGTTTACATGTTAGTTTTGTAAATCTGATGTGACACTTTCACAATCTTGTATCCCTAAACTCTATAAATGCAATTTTCTTTTATATTATTTCCACGCAACATTCTTCTGTGGGTGCAAAATTGTCCTGTGAAGCGATTGCTCTGTGATCTCATAATCAGTCAGAAGATATAATATACCCTGTTGCTAATTTCTTGGCATATCAGAGGTGAATATATCGTCATTGTGTATGGATAACAAAACTTAAGCAGCGATAGTGAGCAATAATTTTACTATTGTAATAATGTCACATATGTGACATCTAGCTTTACCATTACTAAACTCTATTGCTGTATTTCTACATTATTTCCACTTTGAGAGTCAAGACTAGTACATAAATTCCACCAAACTAAGAAAAGAACTGCATCCACATCATCATGTACAGTGACTGGTAATAAGCTGACTGGGAATCTGCGCCACATAAACAGGTTGGGGGGTACAAACAAGGGTATTCATGTAGAGTGCATCAGTCAACGTCTGCACCAATTCCGGCCGATTGCTAACATGACATGTGATCAGGATATGTGTTGTAGACATGTCAATGTAAGGCACCGATTGGCTAAGAGTAATGCAATTGCTTTAGGACACATATTCCACATCACAGAATCCTGGCCCACTGATTGGCTCAGCTGGAAATCCTCGCCTGACAAACAAACAAATGCTTAAAACGTGTTGATGTAATAATTAAAATGATTTTTTTCTGAAGACTAATTAATACACAATATTGATTTAATTACATAATAAATTTTCATTCTGCTTTAAAGTTTTTATCAATGTTACCACTGATTGGACACTGTCTGACAGCATATTATTGACCAATGACATTGCTGCTCACCTGATCATGCGACAACGATGTTCTATAAGGCGTGGCTGTGCTAGCTGGGTGCTGTTGACACTCTGAGGGCTCCAGAGACGTTCCCCTACTGAGGCTGCCCGCGGCCTGCAATCAAACGTCACACTGTCTTGACAACCATCACTTTTTCCAATAATAATAATAATAATAATAATAATAATAATAATGTTTGCATTTATCTTGCACAAAATCCATGCTCGAGAGCTTGATCATAGTGGTACATTATTACCCCGGTCAATGGATCAATGTAGTCTCATTTTCCTTCTCAACTCTCATGGGTTTGTGGTAATAGCAATTTCTTAATATCAGTGTTTTGTGTCTACAAACTACAAATATGTTAGTTGGTGACATTACTTGACTTGTCCAACTACTGTAACCTAAGCGGGTAGACACTGGTAGAAATACTGAGAGTAACACAAAGCAGGTGACTGTCCAGTAGAGTCCAGTGAACTGACCAGACTCTAGACAGGACATTGGTGTCGTCCACGTACTCCCCCCACATAGCCGTCTCTCCACCCATCACCAGCGACTTCTGTGCCGCTGTGCCTGAAGTTAACAAGAGGAAACCATGTGCACATGAGGTGTTCATAATGTATACATTAGGTGTTCATGATATGTACATAAAGTGTTCATGATGTGTTCATAATGTATACATAAGGAGTTCATGATGTGTACATAAAGTGTAAATGAGGTGTTCATGATGTGTACATAAGGTGTTCATGTGTAAATGAGGTGTTCATGATGTGTAAATGAGGTGTTCATGATGTGTACATGAGGTGTTCATGTGTACATGAGGTGTTCATAATGTGTACATGAGGTGTTCATGATGTATACATGAGGTGTTCATGATGTGTACATGTGTTAATGATGTGTACGTGAGGTGTTCATGTAACTGAGAAAGTTTAACAACGCTGCAGGAATCTTTAACCCACTTGCGACGATCATGTAACAGTAATGTTCATGTATTCCTGTGTTGATGGTGTATTAATGTGCTGATGGTGTGTTCATCTGTTCATGGTGTGTTAATGCCTCTACTTGTGCTGTATTCATGAAGTATTCATTATCTGTTCATATGCTGTATTCATTATACATTTTATATATTCATGATCTGTTCATGCGTCTTCATGATGCATTGATTTATAAAATATTTATTGTCATGATACATATATAAAAACAAAACAATAATTATATATATTTTGAAAGGGGACTGACAAATAGGATTATGACATCTCATATTAATGTGCCTCTTATGATGTATTCATGCTGAATATTGACAACAAGACTATAACATGGATGAATCATGTTACTAGTAACTTCTCTCTACATGCAATTGTAACTGTTAACAGAATATTATTTCTGCCTTCTGAGAACAGCACATTCAACAGGGAAGATGTCCGCTGAGAACTTTTGTGTGTTATAAGTTCCTGTTACAGAGCTTAACTCGGAGCCGTCTCTGAGGAGCAGGGGGAAGACTAATTCTGTACCATTGAAGCTGGTTGGGTCAACGTTGTAGTATCTAATCCAGTCCGACCCGTAGCTAATGTAGTTGAGATACCATGGCGACGCCAGTAGACTCTGGTAGCCCAGTTGTGTTACTTTAGCCATCTCAGCCTGCCAGCCTCCCTTCCACACCTCCACCACTGTATCGGGACGTACCTACGATGTGGGAATACAAATGTCGCTTCTACGGTCATCTCACGGTGGTCAATCAATACAAGAATATGTCTACAGAAAAGAGTCCAGATTGGAAAAACAATAAAATTGGCATATTTTTTTTATATGTCAATTTCCTATATATACACATGTCTGTTATGTTTACACATGTACATTGAGTTGCATATCTGCAAGGAGGGAACCATAATAGTTGGTTGTCAGGCAACACAATACCAATCAAACTGTACTACTATTTCTGATTAATGTCTATAATTACGAAATTGAAAGATGGCTGTGACTTAGGTGTCCAGCACTGACACGTGTAACATATGAACAGTGCCTATGACCAACCTAGTTGGAACTTTGGCGCTCTAGAAATATATTATTATTATTATTAGCAGCAGCAGCAGCAGCAGCAGAAGATGTGGAACTGATGGTGACAAGGTAGGTGTAAAGAAATTGGAGGCTGGAGGTTTAGGGAGGTTCATTGTTTATAAGCAGGATTCCTTACAGTAGGTGGTATGTGTAGAGTGGGAGGCAAACCCAGATGAAGTATTGAAACTGGACAGTATGCATAGCCACTGAATCCCAATCTTTCATTGACTGGGAACCGATTTCCGTTGTAGAGAAGAAACTTGGGGTCAGTTATTTGACGGGTCTTTCAGGCAATGAAGATCAGGAATACCCCCCATCATTAACAAGAGTCCCCAGTACATACATCCATTCATCCACAGAACATTCACAACATTACCGGGTACCACAATTGTGAATACTACACGTATCTAGCAAGCTACAACTCTTGTAAAACTACGATCTCTCTGTTGAGTGGGGCCCTGGTCTCGAATGCCATTTTCGTGCCATGCAGGTGCATCTATTGGTTGTTAACATAAACATCACAAAGTAACATGATTCATCATTATGTTAATAAAGAACGAGGATGAGCCTGTCAATGACTCCTGGGCAGTGTTTACCATTGAAGTTCTGAGGATCGCACTTATAGTAGGTGACCCAGTCAGAGCCGTAGCTGATGTAGTTGAGGTACCAGCAGGTGCTCAGCAGAGTGTGGTACCCGAGTTTTGTCATATTTGCCATCTCTGACTGCCAGTTTTCTTTCCACACCTCCACAACAGTGTCTGGGCGAACCTGAATACAACACTCGGCAATGGGCAACAGTGCAGGGAGCAGGATGGGAATCAAGGGGAGATAACTGCATAATGGTAAGGGTAGGACATTGCATAGGTAGCTGTCAATCGTAGCCACTTCGCGACATCTCAGATCGGAGATACCCACTCATACCTATATGCTAGGTTTCCATTGACAAAATGCCAATAATCTTGGAGATGAAATATAGCAAAGTAATCCAGGTATTTTTATAACTTAAATAAACATGGCTTGTTAATTTTCACTAGGATCACCTGTTGTCTGCATTGTAATGCCAAATTAATTCACTGGAAGTGCATACCGGTATATAAACATCTTTGTAAAGTCGATAATATATATTTATTTGCGTATGAATACATAGCTGTGTGTGTCCGGCCACAAGGTAGCTCTTCCAATGAAATTGCTACTAAGAAATAAAATTCTATATAATTTCTGCTTAGATTTAATTAGGATTGTCTATTCTATGTATAAGAATGCAACATATGACACTGAAAGCGTTTACATTCCATCCATAAAAGATGACTAGCATTTGTTCTTTTCCGCCATAATTCCGTCAACTTTCCTATTAGGTCCGAGCGCATATATGTGAGTGTCGCTTGGTTGATCTGAATGGGGGGGAGCTGTATTGGGTGATGCAGAGTGCAAGCTGCCTGGCAGTAGGTCTAAGGACTTACTACAGGCTGTAGCATGAAATAGTTGCACATCTTTCACAAGTTGAAATTGAAAGTAATTGTCTTCATTGCAAAAGGTCAAATATAATCTTATTACTTGTCTATCTTACAACCTAGGACTAAACTGGTTCTGGCTATTTACAGCCACTGGAGGCTAGCATAACATACAGCATCCTCGGACGTCTAACAAGTACTTGCCTTGGCTCCATTGTCCACCACCTCCTGCCAGATCTGGTAACCTTTCCCCAGGCCATTGATAATGGTCAGTAACCTGGACAACAGGGACATACTCTGTTATTGAAGCAGGATAGTGTCAGTGATTTCTGCAGTATTTCTTTAATTACGTGGTTCAGTTATGTCTACGTGCAACCATCCTTCACTATCATTCAATCACATAACGAAATGTGTCACACTATATATGTGACCAACAGAAATTCCCATTTTTTTCACATAAAAGGCAGACAATCATGGGCTTGTTTACATATTTCATGGTCAAACTTATTTCCCACTGGTTTTCAATATTTTCATATTTTATTACTTTTTAATATGCATAGTAACGTGGCTTTATTGGTACCAGTAGTCGTCAAATGTTATTTTGACCATGTTGAATGATTAGAGTTATCCCCCTTAGTCTATTAGACTATAGAACATTGAGATTATTACACTACATTACCAACTGATTATTAGGGTTTTACCGGAAATGTAAACTGCAATGGAATTTTACATATCCTACAGTGGTGAAAAGATATTTGGAGGCACAAAAAGCGATAATTTGTATGCTAAGTGCATGTATTATTTGAATTTTTAACTCCAATTCAGTCCAAAACGACAATTTAATCTGTGATTGTATGCCTTTCATGTCACGATCTATATTCCACCCCACACACACACACATTCTTCCACCCCACACACACACACATTATTCCACACACAAATGTCATGATTTACGTACAATGCACGTAAATAATTCAAAGCTGTTGTTACTTCTAATGGCAGTCCTCACCTCTCCATGTAGTATTGTTCCAGCTGTGCGTAGACGGTGTAGTTCATTTTCACCATGAACTTAGATATGTCCGGGTTGCTCATCCTGTTGATGAAAAATCTCACTTGGTTGAAGAAGTATTTAATCATCAAATCATTGCATATCAGAACCTCTTAAAACAAAAATTATAAATATGAGCATACAGCTTAAATAAGTTACTTAAGGGAAGTGTCCTTCCAGTTACTGTTTACAAATATATAACTGGAGTCATCACAGAGATGGTCTTCAAGGAGTCAGTACAGAGGTGGCCACTACAGAGGATTAGTTCAGAGGTGACCACTATAGAGAATTGATACAGAGGTGGCCACTACAGAGGATTAGTTCAGAGGTGGCCATTATAGAGAATTGATACAGAGGTGGCCACTTCAGAGGATTGGTACAGAGGACACAGGACACCCACCAGCAATTGAAGGACACCTCATCGCCGCCCATATGAAGGTAGTGGTCAGGAAACACTGATGCTACTTCCCCAAAGAACTGCTCCAAGAACGTGTATGTGGCCTCTGGGACTGGGTTGATCGGACCGAATGTGCCGTCAGGTTCGCCTTTCTTGAAACACGGAGTCAGTAGACCCTTGATGGCCTTACCCCATGACTGGCTGTGTCCTGCCAATCAGAATCCATGAAAAATGTCACAACATCAAATATATGTCTCTCCAGTAAATGATGAAGATAATTGTAACAATGTATTAGTATCTAGGAATATCATTAATAATGGGATCTTGAATACAACAAATGACAAGACCGACCTGGAGAATCGTACTCTGGCATTACTCGGATTCCGCGAAGTCGGGCATACTCTACCACAGTTCTGACATCAGACTGGGTATACACGTGGCTTTCACTGTACGATCCCTGGAACATGGCAAAATGGACGAGATCAGAATAGAAAATTCTCCAAATATTAATACAAATTAGAAAATATAATCTCTGATTGCACAGTGAAGCTATACAGCTATGGCTATGGGAAACCTTTCTGGAAATATAAATTGAATAACACTGGCTCCTTTAACAGTGATTAGTCTAACAACGGCCAACTAGTTACCACTAACAAGGCAAAAACTGACTAGTCTAATACTGACCAGTCTAACAGTAACTAGTGGCTCGTCTACCAATAACTAGTCAAAAACTGACTATGGTAGTCTGACCAGTCTAACAGTAACTAGTTGCTCGTTTAACACTGATTAGTCTAACAATCACTAACTAGTCTAACACTGACTAATCTAACGCTGGCTGGACTCACCATGTCGCTCATCTCCGGGAACTTGCTGCTTTGATATGGGAATGACTGGTCATCCACAATGTGCCAGTGGAATACATTATACTTGTTCTGGGCCAGAGCATCCTGATTAATGACACGAAAATGAATATTAAACCAAATATAGAGATATTCAGGGATAAATAATTCGGAAATAAGAACATCTTAATAATGAAATGGTAGCAGTGATAGCTTGCTGATATTCAGATCAATGTCTAAAATATAGATAGATAGATAGATAGATAGACGGCTGGATTTAAAGAAATGTATTGGGTTTTAAGTCGCTTTCAAGATTCTTTCACTTATATCACGATTTGTCAGTTTAGGGCAGGAGGAAACCCGCAACATCCGTAACGCTGAATGTTGCAGTAAACCTGCGAGCATCGACTGGTACTGACAAGACCAAGGATGATGACTGCATTACCACTCTACAGACATCGCATCCTATCAATATCGCATCAAAAAGGTAACTTTCACGACCATTGATGCCAGACTCCCGGGGCGGGATTTGAACCTGAAACCTTTGGCTCCGAAGTCCAACTGTTCTACCACTGCGCTACCACCCGCCCTCGACGGCTGGCTGGCTGGCTGGATAGATAGATAAGATTAGATAAGATTAGATAGATATACGAAGAACACTGACATCACTGGTTTATGCTCCACTTACCAGGTTCTTCAGTATGACATCCACAGACAGGTAGTGTCGAGACGAGTCAAGGAGCATACCGCGATGTGCGAACCTCGGGGCATCATCAATAACTGTGTCTTGTACCACGAACTGAAATGTATTGGAGTATTTTAACATGAAATGAAAGAAAGTGCAGATAATCAGACAGGTATTGGGGTATTGTAACATGAACAGAAATAAAGGGCAGATAATCAGACAGGTATTGGGGTATTGTAGCACAAATTAAAACAAAGGGCAGATAACCAGGTATTAGGGTCTTGTACCACCCACTGGAATAAAGTGTGATAATCAGCCAGGAATGTGTGGCTTGTGTGGTGAACTGGAATATAAGAGAACCAAATCTCGGATGTATCAAACCAACTTGAAGTTTCATTGGAAAAGGAATAAAAATGTTGTTGCCACTGAGAGTGGAGATGACGAATGAGATGAGGTAACTTGTCATTATATGTTCATAAACTGTCTAGAAAATTATTAATATTTTCAATTATAAGGGGAATGTCCAACCTCTCCTGTAATCTGCCTGATGACAAGTTGACTGAATGTCTCCAATCCACGCAGAGCTCCCCAGACTTGATTAGCTGTGAGAGTAGCACCATTTGAATTTATCACAAGTTGATCTGCAAGAAAAAAATAGGTGTGCCATGATTGTGAATATTTTAAATTGTATTTACATTATTATTAAATTAGATACATATATATCACATAATAGTGTCAATATGATATCTATGGAAATTAATAAACTAAATCTTTATGTGTTTGGAAACAGGATTTCTGGTAGTAGAGGTATAATAATGTGTCTATTAATGGATATAATTTTGGCTTGGTGATATAGATCCCTTCAACAAATGATACAAGCTTTACACTAAATTTAATATTTGCAAAAATTAACAACCAATGGGGTCAGCCAAAGATTTGCCATTTGAATTGGACCATTTTCATATCCTAACAATATAAAAATAATGCAATGAATGACCATAATGACAAATATACATGGATCTGCCATAAATAAACAAAATAGGATATTAGTTTGTTTTTTTACTGTCTTTCTGTATTTGGTACTCATCTGCAGTTAATACGCCCATATGACTGTTATCTGCAGTGCTCATAAAGAAAAGATAACCTTATATTACTGATAACAAATATTTAACAACAATACATGTATGCCGACATTGATGAAGATACGCTATACAGTATTGATGGTGATTATTTGCCGAAATGAGCATTATCATGATTAGTAATAAACATTATAGTACAGTATGTACTACTAGCATGAATTGGAAATAACACTTTGTTGCAAGTTTTCAGTGTGTGTGTGTGTGTTTGTGTCATACCTTGTTCTTACCCAAATACTCATATTCAAAATATAACCCTAGAGCAGATCAGCAAGTCTAGATCTACTGGAGAACAAGAGGGTAAAGAATTTCAGCAGCTCCTTTCATACAAATACCAATCAATATAATTTATTTTCACCCTCTGAGACCATGGATAGTCTAACCCTTTTAGTTATTACCAATATACTACACACTGCTCCCAACACATTTCTATTATCAGCTGTCTGTAATGTCATTTGCCAGTGCTTAGTGAAATATGTTAATGCATATCACAACAGTTATAAGTATTTAGAAATAGATAACAATATAGAAGATAAGTCAAGTGGAGGCATTCTCAACAGCCATCCAGACCTGTGATATGAAAGTGTGTATAGCACCTCTACCCAGCATGAAAAGCCAGACGTGGTCCAGTACCTAACTATGGGTGCCATAATACGTCAACCTCACAATACGATACAAAATATCACTATAATAAACTTGCGATACGATATTGTGATACTGGTTTTATATAAACCTTGAAAATACTTTTGAGAAATAACATTAAATTAAAGCTGTGAGCCTGTGTAGGTTATTTCTTTTTATATTCAGTACAAAGCACGAAGAAACAAACTGAAAATCTGAAAACTTTAATAAAGAAATAACACTCTTGGTGAATAACCATGCAGATTATCTGGGATACACTATATATATGGATTTAATATATATATATATTTTTTTAAATAAAAAGCTAAAAGCAGCGATGTGAACCTGTATTTTAAAATCAATTTGCAATTGAATAATGAATTAATTCACAAAGAATGAATCGCGTATCAGGAAGTTAAAAGAGAATTGATGATTCATCGGTACTAGTACCTACAGATTCAGAGATCGACAGATAATTGGGCAAAGGTGGAGATCAGGGGGCCGCATCCCTTTTATTGTTTAAGTTGGATGAATGCATCGAAAGTTATGGAACAGTGGGTGGATATTCCGTGAATAAAAGAGTAAACATAGCAAAACAATTATTAACATGCATTTATATAATGTAGTTATATCCATATCCATATGCCCGACAAGCAAATTGGTCAAATAAACAACTAGATTCTGTGGCAAGTTAACCTCGAGAACTTACACGACTCGTCAGACTGGAGGGAGGGGTAATCTCCCTGGCACGGTGTCTTCACCCCGACCGCTAATGACGACACGACTCCGACGGTGGAGGACGGCTGTGGGTGGAAGCGCAGTTTGTGGTCCTTCAGACCCAATCCGAAAGTTATCGAGATGTAACGGTTGAACGCAGCTTCAAGAATGTCACACGACGCCCCCGTTGCCCTGAACATAAATGAGTCGGCAGCTACGGGATAAATTGTGGATGCTTGCTTCAGGCTTTTCGGCTGAGGCCATGGTGCACCGACTGTTGCAGCAACACTTTCCTGAACAGGGATCGCATCTCCAAAATAGAAACTAAGGTAGACAGCAAAAACTGCGCTAAAGCGACGGGAAGCCATTTTGACTACTTCACGTGATAGAAAATGAATCACATGATCTATAATTTGTCACGTGATCACACTGCAGACAATTCATGACCTCTTCGCACCAATCTCGGTGGCCAGCTACGAGCAAATTCCGTGTGCTTTCTGGTGTGACCAAAGTAAATTACATTTTCAACAGCAACTGCCAACTACAATATAGTCGACTACATTCCTCATCTAATTAAAATTAAACTTATTAATGCAATAGCTGATGGCGGGCCGGGCGTACGCCCCATCTAAAGATGTTTTCGTCTTCTCAATATATCGATATATTTATTAAAAACAAATATTGTTTATGCTTATTATATATATTTTTTAACACTAGGTACAATTTAGTCAACAAAACCACTAGTTAAATTCTTGTTTCGCATGTAAGGCTAATATTTTAAGTGACTAAAACACTAAATTCATATTGTATAAACCTAAAGCACTGATGATCCTACACTACGTACAGTGATTGATTTCGTTCCAACTGATCGGTTATCAATAAATCATCTATTTTCCTGGGCAGGCAGTCTACCAACCCTAACATGTATTCGTGGATCCACCCCTGTCTAGTCCCTATCGTTTAAACTTATAAGTAGGGTATTTACTTGTCTAATTATGCCTATCATCATCGTGTAGGCCGATCAACACATTATATTAACCCTCTCCCTGCTGGAGGCAATCGGAGATGCCCTAAAGAGAACTTCTAGACTGAGTTGACATTGCTACTCTCATGACCTGTCTCTACTGGTAGTCTACTGTACTAGTGTTCAAAAACTCATCGCAATCATCACCGATGACATATTCAGACAGATGAATATAAGATGTCCAAGTGTAACTAAGTTAAGTTAGAATAACTAAGTTATCTGTAATCACAGAGACCCACCATGATTAATTAAACAAGTCTACAGAGACCCACCATGATTAGTTAAGCAAGTCTACAGAGACCCACCATGATTAGTTAAACAAGTCTACAGAGACCCGCCATGATTAGTTAAACAAGTCTACAGAGATCTACCATGATTAGTTAAGCAAGTCTACAGAGATCCACCATGATTAGTTAAGCAAGTCTACAGAGATCCGCCATGATTAGTTAAACAAGTCTACAGAGATCCACCATGATTAGTGTAGCAAGTCTACAGAGACCCACCATGATTTGTTAAACAAGTCTACAGAGATCCACCATGATTAGTTAAACAAGTCTACAGAGATCCACCATGATTAGTTAAGCAAGTCTACATCTCACTCCTTTTCTTATGAATACCAATTACGTATTAGTACTACCATAGGATTGATATATTATATTATAATTATGTTTAAATTATCCACTTTCTCATTTAACTTATTGCTGTAAACACATACAACAAATATCAATGTTTTACGCAAATTTTTCTCTGAAATTAAAGATAATATTTAGAGAGATTATTCACAAATATTATAGTCAGTTTTAATGAATACCTGTTGGACTTGGTTAAGCTGAGATCTAAGACACATTCTTCAATTTTCCTTCAGTATAGTACTTGATTAAATGAATAGTGGCTTGAATTTTATGAAATTCTAGGTAGGTAGTACTTCATTAACGATATATATTTTAGCTACTTGACATCTAGATGCCATACCTTGGATCTGCAATAGAAAAATAATTTCTATTATAATTCTGGCATTACTATAGTTTACCCAACAATGTGGACGGCCTTGCCATGAATGAATACATGTATATTAAATATTTTACGTTTGCTTCGTGATGAAGTGCGATAGTATCTCTCCAATATGTGCTATTTGTTACTTCGAGTAGATTGTACATGTATGCAGATGTAAAAATCTATCTATGCATTCTTATTGCCCAAACCTATAAGTACTACATAATGGTTACTAGGAAATTATGACGGTTTGTACTGGCAGGCCAGGAACTATAACCAACACCGGAGTAGATATGTGTAGAATGCTATACGATATACTAGGATATCCAGAAGCATTATTAATTCTTCTGGTTGATTTGGTTGACCAGTACTAGTAGTCTGTTGACTTCCAATCATATAATGTGCAATATTGACATACAAGAATGACTGCACTTATTAATTTCATAGGCCTACATGTATGTTTTGAAATATTTCCGACAAGGTGACCCCCCATTAAAAAGGCTATGTTCTTTGAATTTCGTTGCCGTTTGTTGCCCTTGAAGAATGTTAAAACGTACTTCACCAACTTCCAGTCAAAATACTGCTGCCGTCATCATGATCATAGCAAAGATTATCAAAGTCAACTGCCCTTCGCAAGAGAGGTCACCGCCACCCTAAAGGTCATTTCCTGCCAATAGCCGGATTATATTTTGAACCAAGTACAGATCGAATTCAGTTTTAGGTTTATGAATGGGAATTGCTTGACATAGTTCCGTTGCTTATCGTTGATGAGTTCGTGTAAGCATTTGATCGGGCAATTACATGCAGGTGAGGCTACTTTTGAATCAAATATTGTTCTTGGTATATTATTTTATGGGTATAGATGTCATGGCGCAATGTTTTTCTAATTATCTGAGATGGATTGGAATTGAATTGGAATTACTGTTTGGTATGTTAACATTTATTGGTATATCCAAACAGAATATATTCTATAGACACACAGACAACACCCATTCAATGAAGTACAGAAGTAAGAGTCTCGTTTTCTAATAAGAAACATTGTCCAATGTCCAGTTTGATTGTTACCCAAGTGTTAGTGGCATCAGAGAAAACAACACTGCTATTGGAATGGTTTCTGAATATGATGTCAACCTCCTGCACTGAACGCCCCACACAGGAACGAGTAGCTTCCCTTACATCGTATGAAGTTTGCCAATCCTATGGCCTCAGACTACAATTATTCATTTCCTGGTTGAGCAACTTGTGGAAGTGACGTCAGAAAACATAGTCCTCTAT
>JAUTBT010029972.1:0-19045 GCA_032361225.1 Lepetodrilus schrolli | reverse complement strand
TTTTGACAATATATTGTGCATCAAAAGCAGTAACCAAAATTGCATGTGATTTCATAAAAAAGATTCTATGATCCTTAACAAATTGTGAGTAGTATACTACCGGTAGATTCTACTGCCCCTATTTCAAACAAACATGTTGGCACAAACAATTAGCATCGATACTATCACCAAATTACTGGTGCCGTATTCACGTGCTGCTAATGTTAAAGGCATACAATCACAGATATGTATACTTGTTTTGGATTAGTTCTTAGCTACAACTGCAAAGTATACATTCACTTGACATACATAAAATCATGTTTCCAAAAACTTCTTCACCACTGAGTATTACTTCTTGGTCTCAATAAAAACAAACAATTATGTGCCACATTAGCAGACACATTAGCTAATACAACCCGTAAATGTAAAATCACCCATAAGTGTAATACATTCATCGGTAAGTGTAAAAGGTTGCTTATCCGTCATTGTAAAAAGATTACCCGTAACTGTAAAAGGCATTCTTACCCGTAAGTGTAAAAAGATTACCCGTAAGTGTATTGCAGTGCACTTAATAAATGTATTACACAGCACTAAAATCGCCTACAAATGCGATTTTGAGCCTGATTTGGGCAAATTGTTAAAAAAAAATCGAATGGAACTAAGTAACAATTCATCAATCCAGGGTAGGCGAATCCTATTTACATATTCGGTTAAATTTTTTACATATCCGGTTATGGATGCCTTTTACATTTACGGTTAATATAAATGGAAAAGTAAATGTAAAAGGCATCCTTTTATTAAATTTAAGGGTAGTTTTACACTTTCGGTTGATTTTACACTTACGGGTTATACAAGCTTCCCATAACATTTATCAAGCTTATTGAGGTTTATATTAGTTACTTTATATTCTAGGCAAAGTTGTAAAAATAAAACAGTAATGACGTCGATTGACACCCCACCCTACCCCCACCTTTACAAATAAATAAAGAAATAAAGAAATAATAATTACTCTGGCATTGAACACGTGTTCTCATGATTAATATCTCCACGTTACAGGTGTGAGCTTGCGACACCATCGACAGAAGAACTGAAATTTGTGCAAAATATCAACTACAAAGACAAAATTCGCACAACGAGAATCCTCGAGACGTTAGCTGCACAAAGTAGACTGCATTGCTTCTCACGGTGTACCGGAAGTCCGACGTGCGTGTCTCTGTTCTACAATCAGAAAAACCACCGCTGTCAACTTCACGATGTGATATTCGTCACTGCCTCAGACGGAGAAATTGCCAACAATACCAACTACTACGTGATTGATCATGGTAACTAAACTATTATCATAACAACAACAAGGTCAACAGTATGCTGGAATTTATATGGGTTGCGGTTTAAGTAATATACATAATTATAAAAACTTAGAAGATCTTCAGTAAGGATGCCACTTTTTCACAGCAGATATGTAAATCTCTAGATCTATAATTAAACATATATAAATGTTGTTTTTTTAATTTTATATAGTTTATACATATATGGCTTTCTTTTAATCTGGTAATTTCTATTGATTGACATGTCTAATACTAGGTGTCTGCACGATGAGACCCATGTTGTTTATTAATATCATGATTATTCTTTCTTATCAACGAGTGCATTGCTATATCTGACTAGGTGGTAAATGTTCAGACAAGAATGGATTCTTCTATGGACGCTTGCCGAGAATATGCTTCAAGGTTATTTTGGGATACAAATCATGGAAGAAGTCCAATATCAACTGTACTAATGTCAATATGCAGCTTGTAAAACTGAACACGCCAGAAAAATACGACTACGTTAGCAGGACAATCAGACAATCCACAGGTAACTCACATTGTTGTACGTGCGGAATAATTACTATAAAATAATTAACGTGTATGGTTGATCATTCACAAAGATAGGATACTATAGCCTAGTTTGACATGAAATCAAAAATGAGACCCCGTTTGATAGGTTATCTCGTTAAATATTTTATGGAATGAACAATTTAAATGATATAATTTCTTATCTTGTATTACCGATCAAACCAGAAAAAAATATCCAAATGTTTGTACCATTTAATCATAAAATGAAATCTGATTATATACATGTACCTATCACCAATTATACCCAGCTTCCGGTCCCGTTGCCATGATTTGTTTTGTTCTAAGTGTAGGTCTATATCCCGCCACACCTACACTCATTTTCGAAAAAAGTGTAGGTATATCAGAAATAAACCTACACTTTTCCTTGACTGTGTTACATATGCAGTCAAAACAAATCTTGATGGAAAAATCAGAACCACAGGACCAAATACCTGACCGAAGGTTATCCGATTCTTTTATCTGGTCATGACTAAGGCAAGAATGTCAATTGACTCCAAACTCGCCGTAATTCAGTATATTGTGGTGATTTGACGAAGGTATTTGTTTTGGGAGCTCGAGAGTCGGGTCGAGTGGAATTGAACATGCGCATTAGCACTAACAATGTTTTAAATATTTATGATACTTTGCAATTAAATGAGTTAATTTCATGTTGAATAACACACACAAACACACACACACACACACACACACACACACACACACACACACACACACACACACACAAACACATCCACACACGCGCGCGCGCGCACATAAAAAAGAACACCTATGGTAACGAGAATAGTCAATAAATAATGCTATAGATTAAGCAAAATGTATTAGGTGTATATTTTAATCTGGGAATATTATTTATATGGCATTTCTGTATATGGCAATGCTGTATCACTTCTTGTAATGGATAAGGAGAATATTTGATCAAATTAGTTGTATGACATTTCAGTATAAAACAGTCATGCTTAAGCACATAGAATTACATTATTTAATAATATTATCGTTGATGAATTTACAATTTGTAATATAAGAAATTACTATTTTTATTCTACATTCATGCTGAATGACATACAATATTATCGTTTGCAACTTTTAATGTTAAAAAAAGAAACTATTTTTACTCAACAAGCGGGGGTGAAATTGATTGACATCAATATTTCTCGGTCAGGACGATCTGGTGTGCGTATGCATATATCAGCTCAAACGAGGTCATGATGGCAGCAATTGTCTACACATCCGGGTCCCTAGCGATTGCATTACTTTTACAACGTACAATTGTAATGTAAAAATTTACGAGATGGGGTGTATAGTTCTCCAACGTCCAAGTTTTTTACGCTAGATACTAAACTCAGCTAGATACTAAACTCAGCTAGATACTAAACTCAGTGGAGCGGGTAGTAGCGCAGTGGTAGAACAGTTACTGCTAACCCTAAATTGACAAGCCGTGATATACGTGTAAGAATGTTAAAAGCGGCTCTAAACCCCAATTTAAAAAAAAACAAAAAAAACAATAAATAAATAAATAAATAAATAAAATAAAATATACTCAGTAATAGTTTCATTGTGCTTAATTCATGCATGGTCACAGCTAACATTAGTACAGACTTCTCGAATAGAAGAAATGAAAAATATCAGTTTCATGACGTTGTAAGTGCGATTAAATGTGTATTTCTGAAATGAACCACCTGTCAGTACCTAGTACACTATTAAATAGTAGGCAACGTCTACAAAATACAACAATTTACATACGATAGATTTTAATGGACTTTATGTGAGTTTATGGTGCGGGACATTTAATTTTGTTTTAATCTAAGATAACATATATAGATAATATTTATGTAAGACTTGTATACATTTGTTTCCTTTTAAAAATATTCTATAAATTTGGGTTTCTTTACCGGGCACATGGATGAAAAGCGGAAACTATTCGAGTAGGTATTAGTATTTTCCTCATTCTAGAAAGCATCCGTGACAATAAAATTACTCAGTAATCTATCATCGTTTCCAAATAAATCATATGGTATTGTGGTATGCTATGTCCTAACAAAACAATAATCAAATCACTTTCTCAATATTTATCGATCGGTATAGTCTTTTATGCATTGTCAAGAGCCATTTCCGCTGGTAGCATAAATGCATACGAGTTGTTACATTGTCATGGTACTCAGATCTGACAGTAATATATTTTGAAATAACCTCCGGCAAATTCTGAATTTTAAACGTAAAACATTATTCAAGTTGTCATTGTCGTGACCTAGATTCAAACAACACTTGACAATGTGTTACCGCTGAAAACCGTCAGCTCGATAATCCAAAGCACCAAACATTTATTCACCAGAGTACCATGCAGTACAACCTCCTGCTGTTTCTGCTGCTGCTACTAATTCAGTCTGCTTCTGCTACGTATATTGTTACTGCTTCTTCGTATTCTTCTACTTCTACGTATACTATACTGCTATACCAATAATCCTGATGAAAGTGTATTCTGTAAGACATGGTTATTTTGCCTATTCAGCTGCAGAAGAGTGTAACAACCTACATTAAACTCTCTGAATCCCTGCAAGTCTTCAAATCCAAACTCAAACCTTTCTATTTCGTCAAGCCTACTTTTCAGACAGTTTATACCTATACCAACATCCTAACTTTGTTTATATTTTTATAATCTATTGGGTTTCTATTGTACAGTTACTATTTAAGATAATAAAACATATTCGAACAGTAGCAGTAACAACAATGCAAATAAAACAAATCTCTATCTTATCTTATACTGCAGCGCCATCCTCTGAAACAATGCCCATACGTAGGCATGATGTTATGGGTTTCACAGGATGCGGTAACAATACATGTAGCAGTACATGAACGGTAGACTCATTACAGTGCAGGACTCGTAGCAGTAGCATCAGAAACGGAACAACGACAGTTTTTTGACAACAATAGAAACATTAATTTGTATCTAAACGTAATCTAACCCTACAGTTATTCATATGACCAACCATCACGGACTTCCTATACATATGCATATTATACCATGTGTGCAACAGGTGTCGTCGCTATAGATAATTAACCATAATCACATTATATCTACGCCACATACGCTCGTAATGCAATATTGCGCATTCACGACGGAACAATAATCCGATCTATATTGTCGGAGAAGTTTTCTTTTTTTCCTTCTTTTTCCATCCAAGAAAGTAACCCTATTGCAAGTTGTGCAACCTTAGTTTCGTCGCTATGGCGACTGGTTCACGTCGGAAATACGAAAACAATGAGCAGCTCGATGGCCCCGTTGTTTGCGCTGTAACTAAGATGCCGCACGATGACCTTTGCAAAATACACATCTCCCTGCTGTCGAACACATGTCGAGTGCGCTACGTAGGGATGTGCCAGACTCGAAGACCATATTCCAATACACCGTGAAGTAGGACAGGCAGAGATCCTTGCGGTTGTATGCCCGAGAGTGAAACTACCGGTGGACACGGACGACCACCTACGCGAATGAACGAATAAATGAATAGATGGATGGCATATCAGTCGAATTAGCCTTGTAGGGAAGCTCTTGTGTGTCGGAATTCAATTCTATTTTTTATCTTGGATGACGAAGACATGTGGATCGGCAGAAAGAGAGAGAGAGAGAGAGAGAGAGAGAGAGAGAGAGAGAGAGAGAGTGAATCGTAATGGACTGCTAACTGCTAAGGACTATAGTTTGGACTAATGGTATCCGGTTTAAATGATTGTCTTGCACGAGTGGATACTGCATTCTTGCAAATATATAAATATATACTAGTATATGGCTTTGTTGAACATCTATAAAATAATCATACGGTATTTGCATGAATAATATACGATAGACTCTACCATGTCTACTGACACGAACACATCATATACATATGTTGTATGAACAATAACATAATGTAAATAATGGATTTCGTAGGCTTCTGTTACCTACATTATAATTTATAGTGTATTGCAAAAGAAAATAGTAAATTTGTACTTTTATTATTTCGAATTTAAAATGTACTTCAGGCGCCAGTACACACATGTATACAGTGTTGTGTTTACTTACTAGTAATCGACAGCTGAATGCATAGCGTTATAATGATGACATTGAAATAAGAGAAATATGATGAGTTAATGAACGTTAGGCCTCCATTATGTCCACATCTATATGTGCATATAGAATTATCGTATTTTGAATGGTTGCATGTATAGCAATGGCATTAAACATCACATTACCATTTGAGTTCATTTCCATAGCGCGATTACAATCTGAGAGTGGTTTGATCAGGGAAATGACAATGGCCAATGTGGCCGACTCGAAGTTCAATATACAAAATCCTTTGGGTATATTTTCATATCAGGATATATATACTAATACGTTTATTTAAATCAGGACATACTCAGTTGTAGTCGAAAAATGTA
Organism: Lepetodrilus schrolli; assembly: GCA_032361225.1. Lineage (NCBI taxonomy): Eukaryota > Metazoa > Mollusca > Gastropoda > Lepetellida > Lepetodrilidae > Lepetodrilus > Lepetodrilus schrolli. The sequence goes on along the minus strand of JAUTBT010029972.1, from coordinate 12,761 downwards.
TAGGGGAGGGAGAGAGAGGGGAGAAGAAAGAAAGGAGAAATACAAAAACGAGGAGGGAGAGAAAGAGAGATAGAGAGAGAAAGAGAGAGAGAGAGCGTGAGAGCGAAATGGGGGAAGAAATATGCGGGTACCCGCCTCGATTTAAGTTCAATACAACACTGAAGTATAGAACGGTATTCCAGAATACCGGTACTTTAATACCGACATGCTCTTCCCATTTAGTAAAGTATATTAAGAAAGTTGCAGGAAATATCGATCAATTCTGTAATGAAGAATCAAAACCGGGAACGGATCCAGTTCTATACATATGCATGCGACACCGTTTAAGGTAATTCGTGTGATATATTGATGTGACATCCGTGAATAAAACGGTAATTCAAAGAACTGCCGAGACTATCCACAGTATAATTGATATTCGCATTCGAATATCAACTGCCGGTCTGTGGTCATTGAATTTTATAAAAATCCATGAAATTACTAAAAATGTTAATAGTTCCAACGTTCATATATCTCATATAGCTACCTGACTCCGTGACGTTAGTATTAGTAAAACGATTGCCAACTTGGATGCATGCTATTAATCCCTCATGGTGTCACACAACGGTACACATTGCCAGCTAAGTTGGTATTTGATACTGTACCCCTTCTCAGCCATTAACTAATTCAATTACTGGCCTACTTCAATATCCGTTTAGGTTCTGAGAGCTCGATGTTGCAATAATTGCACCATATAACGCCCCGTGATTGAGTCCAAATGCGTTGTTAATCGTTCTTTCAAGCGGGGAAAATCTGGCGATTTATCCCCCTATGAATAACTCATTGACTGGCGGGGCGAACGTTTCGAAAAACCATCCACGTGTGTACGTCTTCGGTTGGCTTCAATGCTGAAGGATTACTATCCGTCCTACTGTCGGGTCTATTTACACTAATCGCAACAGCCATCGTCGATAATTGCTAGACTAATTTGAAATAATTACTCATATCGGTGGGTGTTATGTGCTGAGGTTTGGATATACACTTGCAATGGTAATTGCTCGATGACTGTTCAGTACGACTCTCATAACAATATTTACGATACGCATGCAATACTTGCAGAGACATCGTTACGTGTATGACTAACCCTCTTCAGAAATGCTGACTGGGAAAGTCCTATATATACTTAATGCGAAATGGCATATATTCGGTTATTATTCGGCTTATCCGAGCAAGAAATATATACATGTGTGTGTGTGTGTGTGTGTGTGTGTGTGAGAGAGAGAGAGAGAGAGAGAGAGAGAGAGAGAGAGAGAGTATGTTGGGACGGACAGACACGAGAGTCGTCATATACCAATATTATCGGTTCAACGTAAATACAGATGCGCACATCAATGCCGTATCCTTTTGATTCAGATGGACTGGGGGCATTGATAAAAGTATATGCCTCCTTCAGAACATCCATTAACATTGAAACATCAAAGGGGTTATCTTGGCTTTGCATGCAGAATAAAGTCGAGTTCGTCATATCAGTTCATGAATCTTCAGAGTACTGGCAGATCGGTCAACCTTGAAAACGACGCATACGCACACCGAGATAAACCCACATTGATGACTGATTAATTGTGTAACCTTTGAAATCTGACGATTACTGGATATGGGTTTGCACTGTACAGTGGACGTTTCGTTTAAGTGCCAGATTACTGGCTAGAACAACATAAATGTCTTCGGTACGTTGGAGAAAATACCCGAATAATGGATAACTTTTAGAGGTAATATTCTGGCAACGTGTAGATTATATTTAATTTGAATTTCAATTTTGATTGGAACCCTAGAACCCTATAATTTAAAATGAATCAAACCATTCCATGTATTAGAATTATGAAGTATTTAAAGGCATACAATCACAGATAAAGTTGTCGTTTTGGACAGAATTGGAGTTTAAAATGCAAAGTTTGTACCTCCAAATATCTTTTCACCGCTGTAAGATAGGCAAAATTCAATTGCAGTTTACATTTCCGGTAAAACTCGAATAATCATTTGGTAATGTAGTGTTATATCTCAAGTTTCTATAGATTAATAGACTAACGGGGATAACTCTAATCATTAAACACTGTCAAAATAACCTTTCACGACTACTGGTACCAATACAGCTACGTAGCTATAAATATTTAAAAAATATGAAAATATGAAAATATTAAAAAACAGTGGGCTATGCGGAAAATGTAGCTGGTTACCAAATATACTTGGTTAAACACATTAAATGTACATACATTTATGTAAAAATACGTTTGACCGTGAAATATGTAAACAAACCCGTGATTGTTTGCCTTTAAAATTCATTATATCTTACGCCACCAACAACAACCCACGAATGTTGAAACTATAATGTTGATACATAGTACGATGAACCACGAACATGGTGATGCTTGACCCATAACCAGTACACAGCGGTATATATATATATTTATATTTATATATTACTATACAGAAAATTATAGTACCAGAGTATAATTATTTTTATACTGGAAAGATATACACAATGCTATGTAATCACAGTTCTGTCAATGCCGATGTCATCAGAGAATTTGGTTACTGGATACTATGCACATATGTTTACTACTAGAACATTACCAGTTTTCAACCGTATGAATAACGATCTATATATTAGTAATGTCCTTTGATTCCAACACCATACATCAAACACGCTGCGAAATGTATAATGCACGCTTTCATCCAAAACGGGACAATTGATATTTATATTGATAATTGATGAAGGCATATCTAATGAATCTGATTGGTTGATTGACATTGCATACATAGTAATGTTCTTAAAGGGACCCCCCTTTCTACCCACCTCACATATCGTACATTATTTAATCATCTCCCTGCTGGAATAGGCATGGGCACTGCTCTATAAGAAACCTCCGGTTGTCCACAGGATGGAGAGAGTTAAATGGACGAAGGAGCGATTTCGTGATTAATTTGTATACTTGGTCTTGTGATATTATACTATTGCGTTCTTTAAGGTGACTCAAACACAAACTTCAAATTGTATAAACATAAAGAACTGAAGATTCTACACCACGTACAGTGATTTATTTCCTTCCAAATGATCTGTTATCGATAAATCAGCTCGTTTTCCTGGCAGCCAGCTGGTGAGCTATAGTGTGTGACCGTCTCTCAGCCGTCTGGCCATGGACGTTCTCTTCTAACCACGCAACTAGCATAGAATAGGCACCATTTTGTAAACAATCCTTGTTTATCATCGACAGGTAAAAGGTTTTATTTCGATGGGTTTGCGTGAAATTTCATACCCGAAAGCGCGGATTCTTGCAAATATACCTTGATATATTACATATGACCAATAATAAAAATGGGCATAGGTAAAATCACACTATTTCCCCCACATACATAGTGTACGAGTCCTTTTAACTAAATAGAGCCCTTATATAGTCAACAGGTTTTAATTAAATTGCACGGAAGGGTTGAATTGTAGTCCGGGCGTATATCAAGGTGTGCGCCATGTTTATTTTCTGAGCAGGCAATGGCATACGATACGACATAATCCTGTAGGACACATCGTAACTGTAAGGTAACCTTATCTACAGGGCCCTCCTGTACGACACATCGTAACTCCCAAGTAGCCTTATCTCCAACTTAAGCAATGGTGTAGTCTGTGGTGTAGTCAATGGTGTAGTCTATGGCTATGGTTGAGTTACTGTTATCTTTCAGTTGCGCCGTTTTTGTACGAAAGATCCTAGGACTTCAGGTACGACGTATGCAAGGAAATACATTTCGGTATTGGTGCATTTTTACGTTGCGATTTATAGAAACGACTTGTAGTAATAAGTTATATGATTCAATAGGTGGTATTGATATTAGATACGATTCGCTTGTTATTATCATTTGACTTAATCGAGTATGCACCTTTTAGCTTTTAGCTGCTGTCGGATATTGCACCATTCGATCAATATAATTTCATACACCGATTGTGGATGTTTTCTACGAAACATAATACTCAGTATGTTCCAGAGAGAATACATTCACACATTCTATATTTAATTTAATATCCTGTACACATTAAATTTAATAACTTGTAAACATTCCCAAACGCAAGAAAATTATTCCACTTTATAACCAACACGTCCGTTTCAATTACATTAGATCTAAATCGCAGATTAATAGGTAGCTTATGCTTTTACTGACGTATGATTAAGCATCAGTGTATAAAACAAATTTTATGTGTATTCAAATCGATAACAGAATATTAACACACATGGAATCACTGTTGATTAATATCGAAAGTAACACATTTTCGACTCATTAAACACCATCTTGATGTACCGGCTGTGTGGTTCCTTTCAATGGATCAACTAGTTGAAAAATGGCCAGCGAAACCGACATACTTTTAAAAGTGCACACCGCTGCTCCGTTTTCATCTATTCGGCGAAACGTATTTCCCCGGGGGGTTTCAATGTCGATATTCGTCGAGCGAAAGTTTGAGTGATTGAGTGTAAACCACTTCTTAAATGTGTTTACACGACCGCAATAATCGATGATCCATTCTTGTTTTATTGCCTTTTACTCGTATACCAATGTCTATATATTCGTCGTAAATTTGAGAATACTTCATCAAAAGGTAATACTTCATGAATAAGGAAAGGAGGAATGATATATCGATATGTGAATCATGTTTTTATGTTACACACATACACGGGAAATGGCATAGTAAAGTAAATGAGTAGTAGCGAATTAATCGAATGTACGATATCAAATATGTGTCAATGTACCCTCATAGTATACTACTCTTATATTGATGTCATCTTCATGAGGCCGTGTACCGATAAATAGCATCATATCATATGCTAGATAGCTATTTTCAGATGGTCAACTATCTATATGATCGAATTTTGCTTCAAATGGCAATATTCCACAAATTATACCCTAGAGCACACGGTTCCAAGTCAATGTTCTTTGATGGGATCGAATGTCGTCACATTTCGAAGCAGACTTTCACATGAAGCATACCTTCAGTATTTAAAAGCATGTCATCACACGTCTAATGGTTCTGTTACATTTCGAAGCATATCTTTGCGTACCGAAGAAACCTGTTAAATATCGAAATGTACAGTCACATATCGAAGCATATACTATATACCGTCAATATATAAAAGTATGTCATCGCACGTCTAAGCATATCGTATATTTCGAAGCACATACCGCTGCGTATCGAAGAATACTATTACATATAGAAACATATAGTCACAGATCGAAGCATATATACCGTCACCCCGATGTTATCTAGCTCTACTAATGTTACTAGAACATGTTCTATTCTATACAAACCTGAAATCTTCCTATTGCAGTAGATAATTTAATGAACCCTATCATTCGTCTGAGCACCAATCGTGGTACAAAGTATCGTCTCGTATAATATTGTCTTCAATTCTCCTATCTAGACTGGAATATGAGACCATGTAGTCTGGGTATAACAAGAGAAATGTATTAGAACCGTCAACCAGAGATGTGAGGTTTAGATTATCATATAATTCAACGCCGTTTTGTATTCATATCCTTAAATCCCGTCATTTATAATATCCGTGCAACTGACTCCATGACGGCGAAGTCGTAAAATGCCACTGGCAAAGATTATTGAAACTGGTGTGTTTAGTTCTTCATACGTTATTTAATTATATACCTATACGAAGAAAGTATACTACGCTACCTCTTGAATTATGTCTATACTAGACATGCTTAATTAGTGTCGATAGCTAGCATAAACTACTGCATCGTGTGAAATATTATTATTCACAAATTGAAAACGCTGGTAGTCCGTAAAATATATCCAATGGCACTAGACGGCTTATTATTATGATTCTTATTATTTATTTTTGAATTGGGGTTTAAATTGGGGTTTATAGCCGCTTTCAAGATTCTTTCACTTGTATAATGGCTTATCAGTTTAGAGCAGGAGGAAACCCGCAACATCCGTAGCGTTGAATGTTGCAGTAAACCTGCGAGCACTGGCTGGTAAGACGGCTTATTAAGTTCATAAAGATAGTACGTGTCTGTAATACATAATTATATGTGATGCATCCTGCTTGTATCTAGTAGCTGTTGTGCAATGTTCCGTTCAAGTATTCTTGGCGTATATTTCCACCCACATGAGACAGACCTTCAACAAGGAACTGCAACACAACCGCTGAACCGTTGCATCAAATACCCACCCACGATTTCTAAAGTCATTGAAATCAATTTCGCAAATTTCCACATAATTTCCGCCCGTTTGATATTATACCAATAGCTGATAGTTGATGAGCAATATTGTTTTAATTGTAGGCTTTATTCGATCAAAATCACGCATGAATTCGTGTCATTGGCATGAAGGAACGATCTCCAGTCGTGACCTTAGAAATCGTGTCTTAATTTCCTGATATATCCATATGCTCATTGATCAGATGCGATGAGTTTCCTTATTGCTTCTCCACTTTATGCATCCTTGGATATGCCCGTTGTAGACAGACTTGCATACTGAAGGTACTATAATTATTAATCACACGATTCACAAGATATATTATATTAATCCTATTATCTTTTACAGATAGCGAAACATGTCGGATATGCGCCATCCTAAATCCCGTGCTAATGGATCCAGTTAAGCTAAACTAGATGATCACCGGTTAACCAGCATTAGGCTGGGAACGCCACAAAGGGAACGCCACACTATGCCGTGGCATGTTAGATCTCTGCATGCCCTTAATGTAAATCCAGTGAGAGTGACTCTGTTTCTTCTTCCTTAGGATGTGCTACAGGATATGTCCTAAGCAGGGGATGGTGTCCTCAGTAATCAACTGGAAATTGGGTTCTATTATTGACGATTAGAACTACGGGACACCCTAATAAATTCCCACGGTCAATCGGCCAGTAATCTAATATTATGGAGATTTGATGTGACAATACTGACGACCTGTGCCTTTGGGTATTGTATTCGGACGTACACATGTGGTGTTGTGGCGTCAGAGTGTCAGAATAACATTGGACTTTTTTTAGGGCATTGATTATGTAGTGTAGGATAGTGCATGTGCTCATGGGACGTACTGTAAAAATTTGATAGCTTTACACAATATAATTACAATTGTAACACAGACCTCCACATGCAATGAGGTATGGTTTGTGTGAAACCAGGTGATATCTCTTAGTAGATCTAGCTACGGTCTTTTCAACATGGTTGAATATCTGAACGCAGATTGGTGCGTTAACCTTCCATCTACAATCGGAGATGCCATAGAGAATTGTAATAAACTACACTATATAATGTTAATACCTCCATTGAATTCTAAAAATGAATTGTAATAACTAACTATTAAACCAATTGAACAGTGAATTGTAATAAAATACTGTAATTAGATTGTCGACATGGGTAGTGAATTGTAATAAACTACACTATACAATGTTAATACCTCCATCGAATTCTAAAAATGAATTGTAATAACTAAGTATTTAACCAATTGAACTATGAATTGTAATAAACTACAATATATACTTTTAATACGTGCATTGATTTCTAATAGAAACTGCCCTGAATTATAATAACTGATTTAAAAAAGAAAAGAATCTTAATTGTAATAAATAACCTAATAAACTATCTGTTATAATAACTGTCATGAACTGTAATAACTACCGTCAGCTAATCCATCATTAAATTCATTATGTAGACCCGACATACTTGGTATAGGTTCTCACACGAGTTGTATATGTTAATCTTAATATCGAGTATTATAATAAAATAAATAAATCACGTCGAGAGTATTTAATATAGCACAAATCTTTGATACTGTTTTGTTTTGTTAGTGTTATTAACTCTTAGTGAAATATTTGATCATAAAGTCTGGACGATATTGATATTTATCAACCATAACATAATATCAAGACGCATCAGCTGTCCATATTATTAATATATATATATGACTATATATGTATATGGGTTCGCCTATATATTGGAATATGCGTATATAATACTGTCGATTATGTTACAAATTAAGGATATTGCCATATGTGACAACATGCTTTACTTATATCGCCAAAATAACACACTCCGAAGTTTCTTTTTCTCAAACATGCCCCTATATGTATCGCGCTGCTTTCCACGCAACGTCCAACATTGTGAACGGACATTTCTGAATTTCCCCGGGGGTCCATCTTGTGGCGTTTCGCAGGAAAAGTTGTTTTGATTGAGCTAAGCAATCATTTAACTGAATCTTGCACTCACTGTAATTAGATTGTCGACATGGGTAGTGTCCTAATCTCTGGCAATGTGTCCTACGTGTTGACATGTTGTTTGTTTTTGGTCTTAAAGTCGAGATTCATTTATAACGATGAGGTTGGATGGAAAGAAAAAATTGTGAATATTTTCTGACGTTAATTGACTTCATCGTTTAATGTTTGTGTGTGTGTGTTTTTGTGTGTGTGTGTGTGTGTTTGTGTGTGTGTGTGTGTTTGTGTGTGTGTGTTTGTGTTTGTGTGTGTATGTGTGTGTGTGTTTGTATGTGTGTGTGTTTGTATGTGTGTGTGTGTTTGTATGTGTGTGTGTGTGTGTGGGGGGGTGTTTTTATGTGTGTATGTGTGTGTGTGTGTGTGTGTGTGTGTGTAATGAGGCGTATTAGGATACTTTTATTTTATCATCATGCATGGTTGAATTGTGCTCAATTAATAGATCTTTAATTTGTGCCGATATAGTTCATAGGCATGCCATCAAACTTGTCTCTTCCGTCAATGAAATGAATAAAAACTTAATTGAAATCATGCATCCGAAAAATATCGATACCTTTAAGAACGGAGAATTATTGAATACATAACAAACTGCCAATGGCATTAATAACTTATCAAACAAACATAGCATATTTCTTAATGCGTCACCGAAGAGGAGAATCACCGAATTGCTACTCCCCCCTAACCTTAAGACGGTATTGATCTTCTTCAAACGCTAATCACACTGCAATATAACGTATGCATAGTATTAACCTTTATACAGATAATTATAACTCTTGAGTAGCACGAATACATGGTATCAACAATTGGTAACACAATGGCAATATGTATATAGATGTGCATGTAAATAGTTCAATAATCGTCTTTGAAATTGTAATATATTTGAGTATCTGTGTGAACAGATTTTAAATATTGATGGTCATGTTGAGGTAGGAGAGAGAGAGAGAGAGAGAGAGAGAGAGAGAGAGAGAGAGAGAGAGAGAGGGAGAGGGAGAAAGAGGTAGACAGGGAGAGAGAGAAAGATAGAGAGAGAGAGGGAGAGAGAGGGAGGAAAGGACAGTGACAGACAGACAGACAAACAGCAAAGAGACATATAGGTTAGCAGTCAGATCAGACAGACACAATTAGAAGAGCAAGAGCCAAAGAAGCATTACAGGCACTTAACATTAAGAATATTGCCATATAACTCTGATGCTTTCAGGGAGACGACAGGTCCACTAATCCAACTGGACATTCCAAGACCTCTATCAGAGTGGCGTACGTGGTTGCCTAGGTTCAGCACCCACGCTTCCGGTGCCTCCGTCACGTGACCGGTGGAGCTGTACCCTCTCCCGTCCTCACGCACATTTCAGCTCGACCAGTGGTCAAAATCTACCCCTCTTGACCACTGACTAGTGCTTAATACGAGACATCCACGTTGACGATGTGTCCACGTTTCAATCTATGTCCATTGCCTTTAGTTAGAGCATCAATCAGTCAGTCCAATCCCTCCCCGTAATCCTATCAATCAGGATAAGTGTTATCTATTTTGCTGTAATAGAGTCATCATTGGCAGGGCTCTGTAATTTCTGTATAAATTGATATGCTAAGTGCCAGTAATATCTACAAGGGGAGGCAGTTAGCGTTGGCCTATCTCGCTTGCATGACACGAAAGTGAATTCACATACACGGTGTATTATGAATTCAATGAACTCTTCTCGAATTTGTATAATACGTCTATAACATTTATACCGTAAATACACGTAGTAGACATTGATATAGCTAGGAGCAAAAAACACAGACACCAATTATCAACGATGTGTGTGTATATGTGTATATATAACATAGGGAATGCTCGAGTCTTCACGGCGGTCCCGGATTGAAACCATCGATTTCCGTATATCTTGATGTTGTCTACGCCAGACCGTTTCTTCTCGACGGAACAATACATACAAGTTTAACCTTCTCAACACGAGTCAAGTCAGCCTCCTAACTGAAATCGATAAGTGAATAAACTTTAGTTTGAATCTACAAATGCATCTAAGTGTCCGTTGATTTGGTTCTCATGGGTTCAAAGTCGTTTCGACATACTTGGCTGCAACTGTATAATACAATCCCAAGGGAGAATAGGCACGTGGTAAGACTGAATTGTTTATATTGATCCTGGTAGATTCTTACTGTAGCGCTGCTGATTCCTTGCGCCATAAGAAACTTCGTGGAGTTCACCAATGCTCAATAAGCGTACGATTCCTACACTTGAAGCTCCCATTATCGCAAGATTCAATTAACGTTTGTTTAATCATATTAGCCATCAATACGCCACAATCCGTTGTTTAATACTCCATTCGTATATTTGTCCTCCCCGTCCTTCTGTGCATCATCCGATTAAACGGACGTGTCGGGCAATAAAATAAATGTTAAAAGCAGTTAATGTTTTAAATGATAGCAACGATATCCTATTATTGATCGATAATTGGCCATAAGAAGCTGCGTTAGCGTCTGGGGTTACCACCGACTGTTGAGCTCGATCGTTCTCCAGAAGCCAATGGACAACTACCATCAGGTCATGATCAGTCATTACCTCTAGTACACGTTGTTTCACTTGGGATATCTTGTTGACATCACCGGCAATTAGACGGACCGAGAACCAAGCCAAGTGCGCGAAAACAGTTGTCAGGTATCGATTGTTTTCCTGGCCTGTTAGATCTGGTGGGAAAGAAATAAGGCTGGAAAGAGGTCTCCAGGAACATCTCTAGATTCCTGGTTATATTACATACTCTCCAGCGTGGCACCGGGCTGTGCCCACATCGTTCGCCGTACTGGAGAGTAATTCACGAAGGAGATCTGAAGGAGAAAAAAAATGGTCTTGATAGAATTCCACTTCAATTTCGGAGTTCATCGAGTTATAAGGTGGAATAGTTGGAGTGTCGAAGTCACGTGATGACGTCAAAGCAAACTGCACAACCTATTCCGAATTCATTTTTTTAATATAGGTTTTCTGAATTATAAAAAGACATTTTAAAAAGTAATATATTATTGGACTGGAAATGTACACTTTTCAATTGGAATCTTGACGTAATGTTATTGCCCAGAGTGCATTACGAGTGCACGTGCCAATTCTTACGTGATATGATAACTGCACTATGCCAAGTAATGTATACATCCCATTAATACCCAGAGTACACTGCACAGTAGTTGGCATGGCTGGTGTAGGATAACGTTACATACGTGTATGTCAAAATATCGTCTACATAATTACTATGAATTTAGTTATAGCGCATAATAAATGAATATTCTGACAGAAAAACATCCATAATAAGGCATTTCTAATGACTTCATGCACATTGCTTTCCGGTAAATTCCAGCTTAAATAGGTGCATGCACATGTGTTATTAAGCTTGAAGGAATAGGTATGTTAGACATCATAGACAAAGAAGACTAATTGATAATGTGGAATTATGCCCAATGCTTTAAGACACATTGGTAGCATTTATGTACGGTATTCTTTTGAACAATACCGGGATCTATACATCAGAAGTAGAATAGGTATGCTCGGGGTATAGTATACATATACATATATAGTATACATGTATATAACACATTAGTTTAGAACACAATAGTTTAGAACACATTAGTTTAGAACACAATACGTTATACATGATGAACAACACGATTTAGTATTCAAGCTTCCACCATCCATATATACCTATCTGTCAGTCCATATATATACCATCGATACAATTGAAGAAGCCGACTAGAATTTAAAACGTGGCAAGTTCTTATTCTCTTCAACGCTCTCCTCTTTTACCAATTCCTCGGTTTAGGCGGAATTATACATAGTACAGACACCGGCGGTCCTTATTTATCGCTTAATGACATCACTCACGTTGTTCCAAGCAGATACTTGTACTGTCAGCTGGCAGGAGACTCAGGCGTCATGACACAAACCCGTCGTTAGGCATCCGCTGTTGAATAATGTAAGAACATTAGCTCTATATCCCCATTAAATAGCCGCTAACATTTGACGACTTCTGTACGGTTCGCATCGGTACTAATCATTTTAGTTCATCTAACCCAATTGTAAAGCAATTTTGGCTTGTAACGCCTGTGAAATAAGTCGCCTTTCAAGCTGGAACTTTGGGTGTTTCTTTGGATTTGACATTTCAATAGTCGTGGGTTTAAGGCTGGTGATGTACCTTGGGCATAGAGGTGGGATTGGAACAATGGGGATGTAATCAGCTATTCTCACATGAGGTGTGAGGTAATTTTCGGCATTTGATGAGTAACAGAATTACTTGGCTGCGACGTTCATGTAAAAGTGTTCTAGATTGAAAATGGAAATATAGGCCGTACCAATTATGTAGTCTAGATCTAATCAAGGAAAACTTGTAGGTTCGTTCACTTTGAAGCTATACTTGGTGATAAAATATAAATGATTAGTTGATTGAAGGATGCTCAGAAGTAAACAGAGAGAGAGAGAGAGAGAGAGAGAGAGAGAGAGAGAGAGAGAGAGAGAGAGAGAGAGAGAGAGAGAGAGA
>JAUTBT010029960.1:0-38355 GCA_032361225.1 Lepetodrilus schrolli | reverse complement strand
TGACTAGCTGATCACTACAAGAACCATTATGTGACTAGCTGATCACTACAAGAACCACTATGTGACTAGCTGATCACGACAAGAACCACTATGTGACTAGCTGATCACGACAAGAACCACTATGTGACTATCTGATCACTACAAGAACCATTATGTGACTAGCTGATCACTACAAGAACCATTATGTGACTAGCTGATCACTACAAGAACCACTATGTGACTAGCTGATCACTACAAGAACCATTATGTGACTAGCTGATCACTACAAGAACCACTACTATGTAACCTTCTTCATCTTCATCACATACTTCAAAGTAAACAAGTAAACAAATGACCTGGCCCTGAGATTACAAAACTATTTTGAGTATGATTTCATGGTCAACTCAAAGTTTTATTCATAAAGCCTCATATATAATTTGAGCTTGAGCATGAAATCGTACTCCAAATTTTTCATTATCTCAGGGCCTGGATGCCTTTCGTGGGGCTCTCGTATACACTAAGAGATCATGGCACTCTTGGGTCAATCATTTAGACATTCTTGCTGATCACTATCGCTACAAGACCACTACGTTACTAGTTATATTCATCACACACCACCACAGCAACCACTAAGTATCTACTAAGAGACCATCGCACTCTCATGGCCATCATTCTCTACAAGACCACTACGTAACTAGTTTTATCCAAATTATGCGATAATTCTAACGATTTTATTGGTTGAGAGATGTCCTGGTAAATGTCGTACACCGCGGTTTGGCGCTATGTAAAAGTTCTGACCTCATAAATGACTGTGACGTAATTGCGGCCACCCTCGACTTGTACATAATTGAAAGACATTCGGCGTGATAAATCACAAACTTATTTTCTATTGCAATTTTTGATAAATTCGTCACCAGCATGATTTCAGGGGCATACAGATTTTTACAAGCTGACATTTTTCGTACACCCCTTGACCTTCAGTCTCGCGGTATACGAGAAATTTCAGCTTTAAAAAATCTGTACTAGAAATCATGCTGGTAATTAATAATCATACACCTCAAAACACAGGAAGTAAACAAATGACTTTGACAACCTTTCATGAAGATTTCATATCAGTGGTTCTCTCTGATCACTACGACAGCATCTGATAATAATACTAATGTTTGTATTTATATTACGCCAAATCCATGCTTGAAAGCTTGCTCAGTGCTGCATTATTACCCTGGTCAATGGATCAATATGCACTCACTTCACCTTCTCAATTTCCTGGGGAGTATACAACCCAAGCTGCCAGTTAAGGCACTAGAAGGTTTACATTCACAATTCCATCTCATCACGGGTGGAATGGAGCAGTGTGGATCTAAGCACTTTTCTCAAGCGTGCTACACGATGGCATCAGCTAGGCTCGAACCCGGGACCTCTGGTTTATGAGGCAGACACGCTACCTCTAGACCACTGTGGTCTCATAGCGGCTATGAGATCTCTATGAAAGGGTGCCATGGAATACTGTAAATCATAAAATGTTAGCGAGCATAAAACTTTAACGACTTTAACGAGTTGCTCTTGGACGTTAACATTTTAATTCGCTAACATTTTTCAAAAACACCCCTAACTAAACAATGAACTTCCTGTGTTCGTGCCGTGTACGTTTTGTGAGTATTTCCTGTGCATGCACGTGCAATTGTTTATTGTTGATACTACTAATTACCAACAGTGTTACACATTGACAATTAAAGATAAACTTATACTAGTATATGAATAAATCGCTAAAATTATTTTCTAAATATTGACGAAATCGTTAACATTTTATGACGCTAATAGGTCGATAATCCACCGCAGGCTAAATATTTATGACGCTAACATTTCATGATTTACAGTAATGCATATGGACAAATCTGAAAGGAAAACATCTACCATAATGATGTGACGCTGTATTGCCAATGACAACACTTATCTCTATATATATAGCAACACTGCTCTAAATATAGACAAACCCACTTTTTTTTCTGCAGATAGCCATGTTATTGTGAACACAAAGGATTATTGGACATTGCGAGGGAATTCACACATAATGTTGACGTCAGTGTCAGAATGGTGTTCCCCAAATTAATAGGGTGGTTGTAATTAATAAGGAAATATATCCAGTATATTTCTAGATTACCCGGTAGTTGAAAAATCTGGAAAACATTGTATTTGTCAGGAAAATACGGTTGTATCAGAATATCTAATAACACTGTTACCTTTTATCTATGCAAAGATTCTTCACATATGAGTGAAATATACTTTGATTCCCACAGTGATGTAAAACAATAATTCACTCACTCTATGCAAAGATGAGCTTGCCACTAACAGTGTATTTGATTCATGACTAAGTGGCTCAACTGTTAACTGGTATAGGCAGTGTTAGAAATTCAGAAAATAAGAAGGGGGTCATTCTCCTTGGACCCAATGTTAATGGTGGTCAAATCTGTAATTTGCAGGGGTCCCATAGATACCTTTAACATTGCAGATTTTCAAATGACCCCCAGGATTCTATTTAACACTGTTAGGTGATAGAGCCTGACGAGTGAGTACTTGAATCGAACAACAGGTATTGACACTGAGGTGAATGGTTGTATCAATAATTAAAATGAATACATTAAAAGCATAGTCACAGTTTGTTGACATGGTCAAACGTATTTACCCTAAAGTATGTACGTTTGATTTGTCTACACAAATATATTGGACAACAAGCTACATTTTCTGCAAGTAACTTTCTAAATTTTCATATTTTATTTTTAAAAAAACAACATTTATCTTGCGGGTGAAACAAGAGGTGTTCTATTAGTAATTCCATCACTCGAGTGTTACCCTTGGGCTGGCCGAGTTGTGAATTGAATACAGCCTGTTGTATGTTACTGTATACTGTTATGTATGTGTATTTTGTATATTTCAGACTATACCTGAGGAAAGGGCGAGGGGAGACAAGAATATGCAAGATCTACGATTCCCCGTGTCTCCCGGAGGCTGAAGCCATGTTTGCCATCAACCCTGATGGTATAGGAGATGCTAAAGACTGACTCGTGAGAATAGTCATCGAAAAAAACAAAACTTTGATGATGAATATGACAATATTGTCACTCCATCAGAATGTTCAGTGAGCAGGACTTCCTATGTTGAGTTTTGTTTTTGTCAATTATGATATCTGATGTACTGTGAATGTGGATAAGAGGACACATGAGGTACTTGATACGAAAAGTACAGGACATGTGAAGTACAGGACATGTGAAGTACAGGACACATGAAGTACAGGACATGTGAAGCACAACATATATACAGTCAAAGTACAAGACATGACCCATGTGAAGTACATGACATGTGAAGCACGGGATATGTGAAGTACTTGACATGCAAAGTACTCTTGAACACAGTACATGTACTTGATTCGTGATGTACTTGGCATGTGAAGTTCAGGACATGTGAAGCACAACAGATAAACAGTCAAGACATGACCCATGTGAAGTACATGACATTTAAAGTACTGGATATATGTGAAATACAGAACATATGAATCACAGCATATGTGAACTGCTTGACATGTTAAGTACTCCTGGGCACATGGTGTTTAGGACATTTGAACTGTTTGACATGTGAAGGAAATGTGAAGTACTTTAAATGCAAAGTACTTTTGAACACAGTACTTGACATGTGACATACTTGGCATGCGAAGTTCAGGACATGTGAAGCACAAGACATTAAATACTGAATATGTGAAGCACAGGACATGTGAAGCACAGGACATGCAAGTGTGATCCTGAGCAAATAATGTACAGAACATGTGCACTTGATTTGTGAAGCACAGGGCGGACAAAATTCAGGAAATGTCATAAAGGCCTTGTATGTAGCACTTTGAGCATGCCTCAGGGGGTAGATTTTACCTATTATATGTAGCCATTATTATTATTATTAATAATAATGAAATAGATTCAGAACTTTCAATATTTTAATGTTCCTAGTGTGTGTGTGTGTGCTTTATACAGAAACATTCTTTTTTTAACTTCTAGAAAACTAAAATCTCCGAATTTTCTTATTTTTATTTATATGAACAACACAATAATGTTGATATGAGGAGATAGTATTTATGATAAATCAAGATGATCTGGTAGAATACTTCACGCTGATATTATCTGTAGAATGCCATGCTAAGCATGGTAGCGTACTTTGTTGGCTTATACTAACTTGAAACTCCTCTGAAACCTCGCACACCTCCCATTATTCTGGCCAAAGTGCACTGATTAGATAGCATGACGATCACTAGGCAGTTGAAAGGGGTGTGTCTCAATTTTGCTGGTTGCTGTTATCATAATATACAGTGTGGGACTCAATGAAGTCCGCTTATTGCCAATACAATGTAAGTCATAGGCGATTATGCGAATTCTCTTATGTTTATTTAGATGAACAACACAATGATGTTCTTCTGAGGAGATAGTATTCATGATAAATCAATATGATCTGGTAGAATACTTCACGGCCGCTATTATCTATAGAATGAATAGTAGCGTACTTTGTTAGCTTACACTAACTTGAAACCCCTTTGAAACCTCGCACACCTCATTATTGTGGCCAAAGTGCACTGATTAGATAGGCAGTTGGTCGCTATTTTCACAGTGTGGGACTCGATGAAGTCCGCTAATCGCCAATACAATGGAAGTTATAGGCGATTATGTTATAGTTTGATGCAGTATTCAAGACTTTGACTGGTATACGGACTAGGGCAGTGAAAGGATCACCTTTGCACTAACGTCACACACACACACACACACACACACACACACACACACACAAACAAACATGCACACACACACACGTACACACACGCACATACACATCCACGCAAACACACACACACAACCACACTGTAAACTATTCTAAGTCTATCGTCCAGACTGCCACATAAAACTAATTACTGTATCAATTAATATTTCATTTTAAAAGGTTAATTATGTGTCCAACTCACTACATGTGTAGGAAATGTGCGTCCGTGGTCAACGCTCACCGAGGCCACACGAGGAATAGACTTTCAACGCCGCAGGTTTTGCCTTTAATGGTTGTATCCTCCTTGGAAGCGTGCAGAAACATTCTCTATACTGTCATCATGATGTGTGCCAAACACCGTCTTTCTCCGATGTTCATATTCAAATATTCCAACATTGGACAATATATGACCTTATCTTTCGGTTCAGTTTGTATTTTGATTACCTTTCATTTTCCAGTCCAATATAGTGCGACGCAAGCATTTACCACGAAAAAAACACAATAAAAACAACCCACAATTATATAAATTCATGTTTACAGGTGATTTAATGCTTTGTGCTACAACTATTAAGTGAACTAAGTGAATCAGTTTCCAGGATTCTACCAAAAACAGACCTGCTGGCCAACATAATCTACAAATGCCAACTTCCTGGATCTTACAGATTGCAAAACATTATGATCAGTTAATGGACATGTTTCAGGGCAATTTTCACCACAATGTAAGAGAGTCCAGAGTAAGATACCATAATAAATATTATTACAGTCTGAATTATAACGCTTGGGTACAAATAAACAATTAATTATTTCTAAAGGCACAAAAGGAAACAAAATAATGCCACATTGCATGTGGATCCGATCTGTTGCCATTTTGACTTTTATAGAAACGGGAACTGGACAATGACATGAACATGAAACGGTCTACACAAGACTCCACATAAACTATGAAAATAACTTTTATTTTAGTAACATGCAGGATGTACTAAATAATTAAAAGGATTATCTCAGAATGTAAAGAATACTGATTAATTCATAGTTTGAGGATGATCCTTCAGTAGATTTATCGTCGCAAATGGGTGAAAGATTCCCGCAGCGACGTTAAACTCCATAATCACTCACTCACTTCAGTTGATTTCATATATACCAATGTATGATGCATTAAAAACCAGATCAAGGTAAAGATTAAAGTTATTTAAAATTCAGGGCAAAATTTGGAAATACACATGTAGTACAATTCAGGTCACGTATTACAATTTAGGAGAAAGGAGTCCACACATTCCTCGTAGGCTCGTGTATGACTTCATTATTAGACATCTTCTTGTTCGGAAACGGAGTATTACTGATAAATACAGTCATATGAAATCATTACATGAGTACAGGGATACATGAAGTATTATATATTAGGCACTAGCTTCATACCAGTTATACATTTTAATATTAGTTTTACATATAATGAAAAACTCATGAAGGTAATAATTAACTTCTACAGGCATCACTCAGAAGGCATGATTGTAATTCAGGAATTATCTTGATTGTACTAGTTTAGACCACATGACTATATGTAATATTTAGGCTATGGTCCCATACCACAATATTCAGTTGAATTGTCATTATCTATGACTTGAAGCACAATAACAAATGTATTCCAATTATATGTTTCGTAAAGAATCGCTTTGGTTTTGTCAGGCATGTGAAACATGATCCTGTGACGTCCAGATTTTCCAACAGAACAATGAAGACGTATCAGTTAACCAGTTAATCAGAGCGACCAAGATTCAAACAGAAGCTATCTGACATCACATACGAACGACGACACTACCAGTTTGATAGCAACTCGCTGTGGACTGTCTTCACTGAACTCATTCATTAGATTTGCAGTCACGTGTATCTAGTTATTGACCACCATACGTAAATACTCCAAGTCCTTGATTGCATGAAGCAATATACAGAATCCTTTCTTTGAGATACAAACCGCTAACTTCCTCCAACTGATCTTCCTGAATAGGAATATTTCTCACAAAGTCGCCAGTCTCAGTAAGCTGAACAATTGTGTTTCTTCCACTGTCAGCGAGTAGAATATCGCCGTCTTTGGTTGTCGTAATACCACCTGGGGTTTTCAGTATACTCTTGCCTGCAGGTTTGTAGTTGAACACGACTTCACCTTCCGGTGTGATGCAGATCAGAGACTTTTGTCCATTGTCTGAGATGAGAATGTTACCCTTGTATGTTACGTGGACATGGAATGACCGTATACTTGATCTCTGAATAGAAGGAAGGCTCGTGAATGATTTCACTACAGCTCCTCGTATATCCACGATGTCTACACTTGGAGGGGTTGACTCTGGAGATGATGCAACAAGAGTTGTAGAATTCAGAACGTCCAGTCCGCGGTAAGCCTTCATCGTTGTTATTGTAGATGTCTGTACAAGTTCTGGTTTAATGTCAAATACAATGATTCGTCGTCCACCAGGAACAGTAGCAGCCGCCTGGTGATGCTCCAACAACGCCAGAGAGTGAGGACCAGCCTGACATTTAAGTTTGCTGTGACAGGACGTATTGTTCTCTGTGTAAAAACATTTGATAGAGGAATTGTTCGCGTCTGTTACTACAACTGCATCAACGCCATTCACTGCTACCGCAACGACATCATATAGTAAAGGTTTCTCCCTGTCCCCAGCTATTCTGCAGTCAAGTTTCGTATGTGATTTAGGCGGAATACTGAAATCAATTGTAGATAGATCCGTATAAACTGTCATCTTGGAAATGAGTAGTTCCACTTGCTGTAATTCGTGTTTGAAATGCACATCACTCTTGATTGGTACATGTTTCTTCCAGTCATCATCGGAGTTGTCTCCCATTATTTCGCGTTTCTGGAACATTTGGATTAGATCTACCTCCCAATTGTGTTCTAGGGCCTGGGCAATAAACTCTGCCTTTTGTCGGTAAATCTGGATGTCCATCTCTGCTAGTTTTACCTTTGCTTTGAAGTCATCTCTCTGTTTTTGTAACTCTTCGTCGACATCGGCAACCAACTGTTTCTTCTTGTCTTGAAGCATCTGCGTCATGTTATCGACAGCTATGCCAATGTCCTGCTTGATTTTGTTACAGTTTTCTTCCTTGTCTTCAAACAACTGTTTGCTTCTAGTTATGTATGTATTTATCTCTTGAATCCGTTCACTATTAATTGTGAGCTTAGATTGTATCGCTTGTTTAATATCTGGCATCATGGACTGTGTGGTGACAACATGATTGCACATTCTGTGATTGAGACTACAGCATAGTGTACACATTATTTGGTTACAATCATTACAGAACATTTTCATTTTCTTGTCATGCTCTTTACAAATCAACTTCTGTTTGCGTGGATATGACTTCATCTCTGCCAAGTTGCCGATCACGTTATGACTTCGTAAGGCAGGCATTCGCTGATGCATTTTCAAGCAAGACTCGCAGAGAGCGGAATCACATTCAGAACACCATACCGTAGCTGGAGTTGTCGTCCCTTCATCTTTACATATAGTGCAATATTCAATTCCTGAAATGAACGACAAGACAAACCTTAAACATACTAGTCCAGCTG
Source organism: Lepetodrilus schrolli (assembly GCA_032361225.1). Classification (NCBI taxonomy): domain Eukaryota; kingdom Metazoa; phylum Mollusca; class Gastropoda; order Lepetellida; family Lepetodrilidae; genus Lepetodrilus; species Lepetodrilus schrolli. The sequence continues at coordinate 30,005 of JAUTBT010029960.1, read as the reverse complement.
TTGCCCAAAATGAGACAAACAAAACATAACAACATTCTAACAATTAATATTAAGAAATCAACACAATTACATGTACTGTACTAGTATTCTATAGACTGAATACATAACTATGTAAATTAGATTAACTGCTCATTTGGTATCTTTATGTAATCATTAGCGTCTTTGTACCCAGAACAAGCTTTAAGTTATTATTCAGCTTATTTGTGTATTTCATATGTCGATCAATATCAATATCACATATTCAATATGACATCTGCGTTGTCATAAGACAGTCTGCACGTTTCTCGTATATATAAAGATTTACTATACTAACCTTCAGCTTTAGAAGTAAACGAATCCACAAGTCCTCCAATCAACCGACTTGGCTTCAGGGATTTGATCCATTCCTCCACTGGTGTGTCTGTACCCAATACAGGAGTCGAACTCCGACAAAAAGGACAGACCAGTGACCCAGACTGGACTACTTGGGGTTGTGCTTCAATGTGCCTCCTCAGACAAGATCGACAGAAAGTGTGCTCGCACTGAAGTGTGCAGGGGTCTTGGAAAACCTCTGTGCATATTGCGCATGTCAAGAAGTCCTCTGTCAACTTCCGGGCCGTCGCCATCTTCCTCAAACAACTGATCTAGAATATAAGTAAATGAGTGGCTATTTAGTATTTCAGAGTCACCTCGTCACAGTTCCAATATTCCGGTATTTAATAAACTTACATGTAAAGACTTTCCTGTTCCTTTAAAAGAGAGGTCGAAATAGTATCAGCAGTGTTCTCATTGCCATAGGACTTATGCTGGGATTTAATAGATATTACAAAGACTTAGTGTTACTTTGGAGGAACCCATATTTAACAACTTAGTACCAGGATAATGTGTTATTATCATACGTCTTTTAAGAAAAAAACAATTATTATTTAATCAAACAAGCAGTATGTTCCTAAAAATCTACATTATATATTTTCATCGAACTGACTTACTTCGATACCCCTGGCCTATTGTTTAACTATACTAAGAGTTAAATCTGACAAGTCAACCCTTATAACAAAGCGAGTCCATCGCACCTAAAATGCACCAAAATCAGGCTTTACCTGTCAAAATGTATGATTTGATATGATTTCTAATGTTATTGTAACTGTAAACTGTGCATTGTGTACGTGCCGGGAAGTGCCTCTCAGGGGGAATATTCCTCTCTCGGGGAATACTTTCCACCTGACAATGGAAAAGTTTCCATTATATACTGCTGACGGAGTAGAGAGTGCACGGCACCTCTGAACAAATATAGAGGATAAAAGGCTGACCATCCCCGAGCACGGCACACAACGCAAAGCCCGCCATTTTGGGACTGCACGTGCTGTTTGAAACAGGAAGTAAAGCATAATATGAAGCCTTAAAAGTCCTTCTGTCTTTAATCGGCATATGTGTGCCGGGTTACATATGGCCTAAATTGTGCCGCGTGACCCGGATCAAAGAAAACCGGACAGATAGATTCCCGGATCTCGGATAACCCTAGAATATAATGAGGACCTAGCCATCAAAATAATCCTGGAAAAAAGACACAGGATCCCAGAGAATACCGGCCATTGAAAGGACCCTGGATACATGGAATCCATAATACCATGACTGAAGGGGAACAAGGTGAGCTTGTTTTGCATTTATTAGTAACCTTGGAGACCGATGATGGACCACCATCACTTGTTAGTTCTTAGAATGTTGATTATAAGTAGATATAATAGTTTAAAGGGAAGCACTAGTAAGATAATTAAATCAGATCTCGAATAGAGAAAATAAAATATACTAGTAATTTAAAGTAAAATAGAAAATTCAAATCATTTGCCCTGGCAAGAAACCCGTAGTCAGAGTAAGCGAAGGAAGTATTGTGCGACTTAATCCTAAGAAATTCGTATGTATTCGCGAATAGCATGGATCTGGGCCATACATATACTGTGCAATGTTTATTGTGATACATTTAACCCCTGCTGAGTTGTATGTGGAGAAGTATCACTGGTATGATCTGCCTAGGATGAGTATTCCTATAATGGCGATCGTTGACGTAAGCACCTGAGTAAAAAGGCTATAATTTGTTTTTAATGAAACGAGAATACACATATGGGAACCGCTTTACGAAGCCTTACCTAACTTAAATAATAGCCAAATTTACACATTTTAACAACACATTGAAGAGACGTATGATGCATTTGTTGAATTAATGAGTGCATATGAGGTTGTATTAATATTGTTATCTTCCCTAACAATATTATTATAGTTTGTGGTCTGGTGTGCTTCGTGGTATTCGTTTGAAATAATTGAGCAAATATTTCAAATTACAAGGTGGCGAAAGTAACACTGCGACTACCCTGCAATGTATGTTATATAAACGTGCATTGTCAAGTGTCCCATTGTTCAATAATAAAATAACATCGGGTGGGCTGTAAAATGTACCCAAAACTGCTGATGGAAAAATACCACTAAACATACGCCACAGAGCACAAACGTGTATTGATAGTAGATATGTAAAACACAGAGGACACGCCAGAGTCGGCGCGACGCGTTAGAATGAACAAGGAAGTTGTCGAGGAAATGCCCACCTATGATTCATGTTCTGCATTCTATAGTTTAAGTGAACGAGTTATAGTGACACCGCTTAGGTTGCATACCCACAGTGATATCAACTTGAAGAACAAGGTGAATTCAATTCCAGAATATACAGTTTTAGTTAATAAACAGAAATGTGTTAAGTATTACGTTGTCACACTCATATTTAGTCAAATATACATACACAGTGACGTACTATACCAGGGATATACATACCAGTAGGTCCTATTGACCCCTAACGGGAAACATTCAAGTTTGTTTGGCTCCATACTGGTCCAATCTCAGCACACATACTACATATTCCATTCAGTAGACTAGTGGTTTCAATATTCTGCTCACAGATTCACAAAGCTCCAGCCATAGCCAGAACCTTCACTACCTGAACACCTCTATGTCGCCATCTTTGTTGACGGGCACGTGACTAGTCGAAATATGATATACAAGAAGGCCAGTGTTACAAATGCTCATGAATATTCATAGCATGGCCACCCTTTGTAGACTTGAAGGTGTGACCTGATTATACAACTAACAGGTTGTGAACTGACATTTTTATTGAAGGAAGTATGATAAGCCTTATGTTTGGATATTATTTCCGTTTATACTTTATTGTATCCATTTCGTTATTTAGCCGTGAGAAAGAATTACTACAGCCACGCATTTGTTGGTTTCCGGGTTTTTTGTATATAAGGGTAGGGATGCAGAATGAGAAACATATGTTTTCCCCTTCAAACAAATGTGACGATAGTCGGATTCCCTGTGCTTCCATTTGGGACCCCGAATGCTGTTACAGAACCAATCAACGTCAGTATGTTTTGACACACCTTCCACGGCTCAGATAGCGATGGTCTCAACGGGTATACTATTATAACACCAGGGTGGATTAGTATCCTGTGAGTTACACGTGATGCGATGCATTCGATCATAACAGTTTCACTAAGTACAGTTTTACGGTGTACCAATATAGTGTAACGAATGACACGAATGAAATTGCTTGAAACGTGAATACTCAATATACGCTCAGACAATACACGACTAACAGCATGCTCCAGATATGAATATTCATGACTCCAAACTTCAAACCTGTTCAGCGAACTACTAGATGTAGATAAACGTATTGTATTGCAGTGTATTGTATGTATTGTCGGCTGAACGCAGCCCTGGCGTATCCGTTTTTCTCTATGTGATTAGTGATGAGATTTCTCCGGAATTTAGAAGAAATAAACGATTCTACACAAGGGAAGCGCACTCGGCTAACCTACGGGACTGGCTGTATTACTGGAGCATAGTGGAAGTAGTCCCGAGGTGAGCCGACTGCAGGGAGGCGTTGACGAATTAAGGGGAAATAACTCGAGGGCGTTCCGTTTGTCTTTACCCAAGTGGCCTCAGACCACAATTACGTCACTTCCTCGTTGAGCAACTTGTAGAAGTGACATCATGAAACATAGTGCTCTCCTAGATGGACTGTATTTTGATTGTAGGTGAGATGAGACTTGATTGACAGATGAGACTTCATAGTGTCTGAAGGATGGCTTCATTTCCTCATGGCCTGCATTAAAATGTGCTCTGGCTCTATTAGTACATGTGTCAAGTTCACCACTCAGGGGTGTAAATTGGTCGGCAACGACCATGACCTTGTTTACCTTAACAATAGCCGGAAAAGGAGCTGCTCGACCTCCCTTCAAAATTTTAGGAGATGTGTACCGAAGCAGAACGAAACCATCAAGTAAGTCAGAAAAATGATTGGAATGACAGTATTTTCACTATGCATTTTTGAGTTTGTGCTAAATAGTGATAAACAAAGAAGGACATTAATTGTGGTCTGAGGCCATGTGTGTTCAGACTGTATACATACGTTAATCCCCAAAACGATGATTAAAAACATACAATTACAGACATCAATGACCCTGTTACACAAAATCTGAGAAGAAAACATGCAAAGAACATTAATTTGCCATGCATATGCACCAACACTGTTTTCGTCGTAAATTAATAATCCCTCGAATAGATGTACTTATAAAGGCAAGTACTGACCTATACAACTATGACCCGGAAGGCGAGTAATTGCAGTGTTTGCAGATATCGAGTGTCCAGTAAGGTACACCTTTGGCGTCATGGCGGTTTGTAATTACATCAATTCCCTGTAGGACCCATTCAGTACGTTGTAACATTAGCTTTAAGCGTTCATTCATTACACAGTAGCCGTCGCTGTAAGCTCTGTTCGAAATAACACCGATAAGGAGCTCATCAGTCATGGGAATAATTCAACGATGCACCGGATTCCCTTTTAACCATCGAGGTCATGGAATAAAATATCCATCTGGGTCCCCTGCAGTACCCGGATGCAGGATCTGCCCTCCTATCCGAACACTTTGAGTTATTTCCCCCTAGCGATAATATCGGGGCCAGGGTGAAATAGGTCGAGATGTTATGATTGACATTTGCTTCTCTCGAATTAGTATATCACATGCTTTCCTGACAATAGTAGTATGCACCACACGGACGAAACAACGTAGTATAGTTCCGAGTAACTAACATGACGTGTGAACGTGCCACAGATTCCGAAAACTACCTGTTGGAATAGAAATATTGCTGTATGTCATGTTAGTTTCGTATTAATTTTAATTTATGTTTCTCGGAAATGTTCATGGGTTGCTTTCATTGTGTATTTTTTGTTTCGTGTTGTATTTTAATATTTAATTTATATCTTTCCCTTGATTAGTATGAGCTAGACCTTTTGAATGAGATTTAATATAATACCATAATATATTATTATTTTTTAAAATAAAAAGACACATGACGTGTAAACAAAGAACATGTTCAGACCAATAATTGTATTTATATCAGAATTATTCACAGCAAAACAAAGTTAGGTGTTCTGTTAAGTGTCCCAACATTTCTAAGGTGCTGGTTGCTTAGTAATACTGAAGATGGTGATTTCAGAGTGGACCAATACGTGCATATTCTCATTTTAGATTAATCAATAACAATTATTATACATGTACATGTATCAGATATGGGCATGTCAATGATAAACCTTCTAGCGCCATGAATGGCAGCTTAGTTCGTATACTCCACAGAGAGTTGAAAAGGAAACTGAAAGCACACTGTTCCATTGACTGGGGAAATACTGTAGCGCTATGAGCAGGATTTGGAGAATGTGGATTTGGCCCAATATAAAGGTTCACATTATTATTATTGTTATTGTTGTTATTATTATTATAATACTCAAACCCCCTTTTTTTATGTGCACAAAAATAGCTAAAAACTAGTATAACTAATTAATGTATTTGTCTTGATGTAGCATCTGTTACATTAGCTATTGATCACCATTCTGTAGAGTTCAGACATGCGTCTAACTCCATTGATGCTAAAAGGATTTGACATTTCCCTCACCTTTCTTCTATTCACTAATATATCTTTTAGTAAGTGCATTTATTTTATATTTTATATTCTCCAAACAACATCAAAGAATACTCACTGCTTACATCAACGTTCTCCTACGAAAGCCATATAGCCCGTCTAACAATTTCTGACATTTCATTTGTAGAACGAAATTACTATTGTCGGAGAGAAGCCTTAAAATGACGCATATAGAATTTTTACGGGATGTTATGTCGAAACAATATTGGGACAATGGCATCTGCATGTACGAATAGGCTGTAGATATACGGTTATTGAGGACATGTCTAGCATGCACACAGCAAAAAAAGTTAGATGTCCTTGCCCCGATTTCTCGAAACAAACTTGAATTTGAGATTTTGCTCAACTGACATTTCTCCCATTTCTCCCATTGAATCAGTGCTGTAACTTGAGTCTGGATTCGAGTTTGTTTTCGAGTTACAGCACTGAGTCAATGGGAGAAATTTCAGCTGGGCAAAATCTCAAATCAGGACCTGTTCCAGGATCCTAACAAAATTCCACCAGGATCCTGGCAGGACACTTTTACCTCGGGTGTGCTGCCAGGATCCTGGTGGGGAATGTTGCAGTAGACCTGTGAGCATCGGCTGGTACTGACAAGACTAAGGATGACAACTGCATTGCCACTCTACAGACATTGCATCCTATCAATATCGCGTCATTGATGCCGGGACCCCCGGGGCGGGATTTGAACCTGGAACGTTTGGCTCCGAAGTCCAACTGTTCTACCATTGCTGTCAATAACAAGGTCATAAATAACGTTCACAAAGTCGAAACACTTTGCATCAAAGGTAAGTGATACCATTCTTGTAAACCTGAAAGGTAACTTTCCCGAACATTGATGCCGGGCCCCCAGGGGCGGGATTTGAACCTGGAACCTTTGGCTCCGAAATCCAACTCCGAAACAGTTTGCGTCAAAGGTAAGTGATACCATTCTTGTAAACCTGAGAACTTGGTGATGTTACTGATTTCTTAACCATTAATCACACATAAAACTGCACCTTTCAGCCAAACATCAAGACCATTTAGGGAGACTAAGACTTCAAGATCAATGTTCAGAATATTTATGACATGCATGTATGTGTGGACCAAATAGTACATTGGCCTGCCAAATAGTACTAGAAAGTAGAAAAATAATTGTGATACTCTTCGACTATGTTAATGACCATTGAAGTCCCAGCGCAGACACAAAAATTGGCAATGCATGGATATTCATTCATTTAATACTATAAATGAGGTGCAAAAACAAGATTGTTTTCTCTTTCCGATTATTCATTTTTCTTAGAAGAATACTTTAATCTGGCACCAATTGACAGTGTGTCAAGTCAACAGTCGAAAAGAAACATTATCAAGATAATTAATAGATTACCATACCTAAGCCTATATTCTAAAATGACCAGCTCACAATCCATCGTATTTTAATTTGTTTATAGATTGAATTAAAAGATAAATTAAATCAACGGTACTTTTATGGAGATACACTGGTAGACGGTCTTTATTTCACAGAGCATTAATAGTGTCGACACTTCCACTGTTAGAGACGATGTCTGGCAACAGTTACTGATTAGTTTCTATTCATTTTCAGAGATAGTTCACTGTTTACAGACTATGCCTTGAAGGGATACATGTATCAAAACAGACTTAACACCTACAGAACATTGTGGACATATTATTAGCTAAAAAAATTTTGCACTGCATTCGGAGTGCTGTTTTTTAAATGAACATTCGGAGTAACTCCGCACAAATCGGAGTAGTTGGCATCAGATTATCTGACTGTATGCAGTTTGATGTGAATTTAGTTACCTAATTAATTACACACCGATAGTTAATTTAAGCGTGAAGACATATATGTCGGCAGCTGTGATGTATCTTCATACGGTACACTGGTATTCATTGCGCATGCGTTTTGTCATTTCCTCGACTAATCAACATACAAATTATTGTATCTGTTTATACTATGAGCCTTTTAAAAAATATATATACAAGCTAGACTAAAATGATAATGATAGCTCAGCATCAATCTGTCAAACCAACTATTTACTTAACAAATTATAGCGACAGACAACAGTGGTATGCTCACTTTAGTAGATAATGTCACCGGGACTAAGTAGACACGAGATATCTCGTGATTCAGTTAAAATCCGTGACATAAAACTGGTCAAACATCTAAGTCATCTCCGCATTGAATCACTCGCCTGACAGCTAGCGACCTCCCACTTTTGCGTCAAATGAAAAACTCCCGGTGTAGACTTCATTCACTAGCGTCACTATTAACCACAGTATGGTTCATATTATACATTTTCGTGGTTTATCGTTTATTGGAATATTTCTAATAAAGCCTATCTTTTTCTCCACTTTCAAACCATGTATCGATTTCTTTTTATTAAACTTAACTTTGATTTTAGCAATTATCCAATTATAATATCTCCGATTAGGTGTCACCGGAAGCATGTCACCGGAAGCATGTCACCAGAAATGACCCAGACGAGATTTACAGTCCATGTGCGCATGAGTATATTTCCAGAACATAAGCATCTTTAGATTGTTGGTGACGTTACTTGATTACTTTTAGCGGATAATGTTTGTAGACGGGAGCTAGTCTATGGTATTCATACCGGATGTGGCATTCCTCTGGACCCTGCGGCCACCGATCGTCCATCTGATTAGTACCTCGTATAATATAATGTAATAACGATGATTTGGTATTAAACTAACAATATTGGTACTAGTGTAACAGAGGGAAAATATGGTCCATTCCGGGGAGGGTAGATACAGTGAAAATGTTTGGTCTTTTGGTGATGGTTTATTTACATGGTTGCAATGAGCTTCGTACCAACATCATAATTTACAACAGATTCTCACATCAGTATCTCTATTCCACTACTGATTCTCATCTATATTACATGTTAAAACATCACTTTATATACCCATACAACACTACTATGGATCTTAACAAACTTTCAAACATACTTGGTAAGCAAAGCTACTGCAGACTAAAATTCTGGCATTGCAAGATTGAAACAATGCATAGCGAATTACAATTGGATACATCATCCTAATTATAGTGATAATCCCATTGACATATATTTAAAGTGAATTGGATAATTATTAGCTTAACTGAGCTGGGGCCAAGTTAAACTGGCTAGTGATGGCTGGCCAGCCAATATTATATATACCCATACATTTGATTCAGAGAGGTCTAATTTGTAAGATTCATTGAGGATCTTGTAGGAAATATCACACTGTCACACTAGCATGATTCATTTAGTTAAAACGATCACTCGATTTGTACCCATTGCTTGTGACGAAATCTCGCCATTTTCACGGTTCCTATTGACACGTGGATAACCACAACTAAGCATAATATGTAACCACGCAATTCAAGCATGGAGAATAATATGCCTACATTTTACAAATTTGTTATTTTCAATGAAGTGGCAATACAATATTTGTATATAAAGTCACAGTCAAAGCCCACTAAAGGGGATATTACATATTCTGATACAAATATTAATATTTCCCAATAAATATGATATTCCCTTGACGTTGGTGAACACCATTCTAACAATTACGTCAGTTTTAGCGCGATTTCCCTCCCAATGACCCATAATTCATTATGTTCACAATAAAATGGTAATTCCTGACAAAAATGAAAAGATGGAACAGAATAATGTACTGTTGTCATTGCCGTCATATAAATTACTTTTCATATTTCTCTCAATAAGAAAAATATTGTGGGTACGCTAATTAATGACTACAACTCTACTATATTTAATCTAGATTTAGAATGTAATGAACCAAGTACAGTAGTCTACACTTACTTTGATTTATACATGCAGTATGGTAATAGAGGAATAGCTACTACTACTACTACTACTACTACTACTACTACTACTACTACTACTACTACTATTACTACTACTCCTACTACTACTACTACTACTAATAATAATAATAATACCAATAATATTACTTCTATTACCACTATTACCATCATCAATTATCATCATCATCATCATCATCATTACCGCCGCCACCACTACTACTACCGCCACAAACGCCACTAACACCACGACCACTACTACCACCACTACTACTACAACAGCTGCTCCTCCTACCACTAATGATTATAATAACAACCAGGATGATCTCCGTCACGACATTCTCTGCAGATGACACGGAACCAAACTTAATGAATACTAGTATACAGCTGTGATAATATTACTTGTTGGCGATCTCGTTAAGAGATCCAGCTCGCCGGTTTGACAATCAGATCAGGGACCCATGCACCACCAGCTGTATGATCACATTCGATTCGTTAATCAATATGATATCATTAAACCGCCGACATCGATCTGGACAGTGTGGCAGGGATTAACTTCCCGCTGATAGGATTTGCTTAGCTGATGACCATAGTCTCCGTGGAGATTGAACACAGTTAACTAGCAGCTGAATATTTAATGTACAAGAACGCACCCAGCAGGTCATATTGGTCAACACATAAGTATGGAAAGGGGCGATTTCGAAACTGGAAACGCACAAAAATGATGCATAGAATGGTATGAAATAAGGGTTGGGTATCACTTCCAAGTGTCCACAGTTTAGTTGTCTATTAGTCTATATAAACCTCATAGAATAGTGCTGTTCCTGATTTCCACTGATATGCAAATGATGATTGCTGCATGGAATCGGCCTTCGATCGGCAATCGATATTTCAAGTCAGAATGTCAGAGCAGCGTGTCAGAGTGACAGGTATCTAGCATACATCTTAGAGAAACGAAACTTCCATTAGAATAGTTCAAGCCATGTCCTATTCCACAATAGGCAATTCCATACTGGGAGTCATATACTTACTATGGAGCGTAAATAGAAGAGATGAATCATATTACAAGTGTCATATATTCTAGTGTTATTGGAATGCACACATCGATAACCTCCTATCACATTGCCCTCATCTATCTGTCAAATATATTTCAATATAGCTAGATTGCAAGAACCGTGATGTATTTACAGCTCAATTATACTCGCGGGCTAGCTTTTAATGAAATAGCTATTTACGTGACGCGGGCATGTTATATAGTCTCCCGGCAGCCGACACGTAGCCTACTTTTAGCTATACTCGGCCCTTGGTACAGTACACCATACTAGCAGGGATCCAGTAATACACAGAGATTCACATTTCATACGCATTAATGACTATGCCTTTCGAAAATCAATGAGGATGACACCGCAGTTTGGTCAGGGATCGTTCTCGGAGCAGTTTCCATTAATAATTCACAATTTGCCATTCCTTTGGAGAAACTGTCTGTTTAAAAACCGACAATAGAGCATGTGGAATAACATATTTGCGGACTAAAGCCTTATCGCTATTGAATCCACCACCTGTCGTATATCTTCATTTATTGATGTTTCACTCTTTAATATAACACCATTCTACCAGTTTGCTTGGGCTTCGTTTCGTTGTTCATTACCCCTGTATGGCAAAGATTAACACGGCGGAGATGATGACGTTGTCCCAGAATGTGAAGTTAATCAGCCATATGAAGGTCCAGCATGGCTAACAGAGTTACCTAGTGTCACTCCAGAAAGGAGTGTTAAAGATGAACATAGGCCCATGGCGATCAAAACTATATTACGGGGTTCTAATTAAATCTACAGAGGTGGGTGTCTTCAGTTTTAAAGACAACGGATTACGCTGCTAACTCTGAGCATAACACGGCTGCGGTAGAGGGTTTCCAAGTTCACTCATGTAAGCTTCTTGAAGCGAAATGTAAATGGACTCCCAGTAGGCAGAAGCGACTCACGAGTTTTCTGCTGAGCACGCGAGATGGAACCTGTCGCCGGCCGGTGTCGCCATTTTGTTTAAAGAAATGGCGGGAATTCATCGAAAGAGGAACTTACCTTTACAACGTCTCGGCGACCCTGTGTCAGCCATGATCTCGTTATGGTTCAGAGAATTATCAGCGAGGAAGTCAACTGAGGCATACAGGTTGGAATGTAAAGGTCGCGGCCTCTTCTGAAATCCGGTCGAAGACTGAAGACAAGACCCGGGAACAAGGTCTGCTAGCCGACGGTGTAGCGTGGCCGGTAGATGAGCAACAAGCAGTGGGCAACCACCTCACTGGAGAGTATAGTTAATTCTCTTCTCGAGGTTTTACCGGCATTGATTGTGTGATGAAAGCTCTCCGCCATGAAGCCTAATGATATGTGCCATTATGGCACACGAATCGCCGTACATGCATTCAAACCTCTGGACGGATCAGTCCATTTAAATAATCTTGCCATCTATTTCTCTCTCGTAGAAGGGTTATTTCTTATAGAAACCGAACGGATCGATTCCTGTGAGTAACTATATCTGCCGACCTTCGGGAATTCCAATCTGTCATGCCCGTCTCTTTAACGTGTATGAAACACCCAAACATCCATCCAACAGAAGGCTATTTCCACGCTCTCCTAGACTCCTGCTGTGTCCAAGACTATATACTTCCTACAAGATGACCTCCGACTGCCCGCCAGTGTCCTTTCCTTCCAGTCCCATGTCCACAGTAATCTAAATCATTAGTGTTGCCTTCAACGTGAGTGAGTTAATTTGACAAACCTTTTATCCTCTAGTGTTTTGTGTTAGATCCGTGATTCCTATCAATTTTGTTAACATCGACTGCATGCAGGCAGGTAGAAACTTATACTCCGAGGTTATGTATAAAAAAAGAGGAGGGTGTTTATCGATTGGTAAAACGTGAGAAGAGTATTTCAGATGGATTATATCGACAAGTCAGTATAATACGTATGGAGACCAATGCCATAGCTCGGAGCAGTGTTAAGTAATGCCCTCAGGATGATAACGTTATGGACTGGCAGTTCGATTTTTGACTGAATTATTCAAGCATATGGTACTTATACTAAGTAGTTATGGAACCAATTACTCTCGCATGCATCGACCAGACAGTCTGATGCACAGACAGACGTCTGCCGAATTCAGGTACCTCGGCACCTGTCTGAATCAGACCGAAGTCCGGGTTCGAATTCCGATCACGTCTCTGGGATGTCCAAACACGGAGGTAAATATGCATATGCAAGTCTGCATATGTTTGTTGAAATTCATCTAAATTATGATAGCCATAGTGGGGAGATATATTCAGAAGAACATTATTATTGTTTACATGGCATACAATCGCGGTTTGTTGATATATTTCACAAAACGACACTCGACAAAATAAAACATAAAATATACAATAATTCCATTCTCATGATTCCTGAAAAGGTAAATGGTGTGAGTAAAAGTCTGAACTGTCACGTTATGACAAGCCAACACATGACTACATTAATAATAGATGTTTGAAATGTTTGGAACTTTAGCAATAATAGTGAATGTGCATATCTTGATGCCAGAAGGTCACGATGGAATTCAGATCAATATCGCGTGTTAAATCTACTCGGGAAGCTGATAAATGTCACTGTTCCCATAGCAAACTAAGTATGAAGACAATGCACACGAATGTGTCTATATGAGCTACACTTTGCTAGAACATTATTTAGAAGAGTACAAATAATACATATAATAGTAAAATAAGCCATATGGATAACTGATTTACTGTTGGTATATCTCGGTGTATATGGGTTGTAGGAACATTGGTCAGAAGAGTACAAAGAATACACGTAATTATATGTGGCAAGCCATACTACGTATATGAACAACTGACTTAATGTGGGTATATCTCGGTATATATGAGCTCCACAATTGTAAAGACATTAGTCAGAAGTGTACAAAGCATACATGACATATGCTATATACGGTATTGAGAACATCGGCTTAATGTACGGCCGTAGATATAAGTAATTACCTACCATGTCTTAGAGGTGTTGTGAATCCTCCTACCAGTATATCCAACGCATTCTGACGCCTTTAACACCCACAGCATCCTTCTTATATGCTAAGTTTTGCTCTACCTAATACACTTAATAGTCATAAAGTGTGCTTCAATAGTGTACATCGTCCTTCGTGTACACTAACTGCTAGCATAATTGCAGCCATAATAAATAACGACTCTGTCGGAGGGTGGCAATGGTATATCGCTAATGTAGTACGAAACATAACGTGTTTGTTTTAAAGTACAGACGCTATATGAAATATTCAACGCCATTTGGACTAGAATACTGGATTATTATACACGCGGCGATGAATGTGATGAGTATGCAACAAGTACATAACTCAGAAATTAGCTGTATCCTATATGTACGGAACAGAACAGAACCTTCTTTTTCACTCAGGTCCAGAACCTCGGCATATGAGGTACAAACATAAATTACAAAAAGGACCACGGCAATCGCGGACAGGGACTTGCTAGTAAGTTTGTACATTTACATGAAACATATACTATTTTTCAATATATTATTGTAATCTAGATCATTATTCAATAAGTACAATTCAATGGATGGACAGCATATAGTATAGTAGTATAGTTACCATGCCACCATAGACTGATACGAAGTGGTAAGGACGGTGTCCGACGGTTACTAATGATAGTCCTGTATACACGTGTATGTCCTGTATGCACGTGTAAACTAATGGAAATGACATATTCTGATATATTAGAATTGTGCACCCCACGATAGCCTCTTCTGTTTTTTTAAAGACTACTTTAACAACTCAATAGTTCAACAGCTGTTAATACCAGCAGATGTTTGTGAAGGCGTTATTACTGAGACGACAAAAGTATGGCTATGGTGTATGTACACGTGGTGAAGTCACGTCAAAGATGTACTGGTATATATCAAATCTATGATACGAATATTACATGTTTTACTTCTTACTTCTAAATGTTCTAAATTTTGTATGACGTGTTGTTCACATCACACACATATTACAAACTGAAAAACCCATCTGTCAAAAATAAGAATATGCCCTTTAAAAAGAACTATTCCAAGCATCTCTACACATACATATATAGACCTTGTCACAGCACCCTCGGTGAGGGAACCATCATTCAACAGAAGAAGCACTCCCCGTTGTCAGATACCAGACAAGATGGAAGCTTCCACCAAGGGAGTATTCCTTATCAGCACGGCAGTTTCGCTCCTGGGAATAAGTCAAGCGCCAATGGAGCTGTAGGATGTGGCTATTTCATTACCCATTAACAAGACCACGGACTGACCAGGCACGGTACGTGGACGTTCTGGCCAGTATTGACAAAATCCGGACAGTCCGGCTGGTCAATGGAGCCTCTAGTGAACTGGTCATCGCCAGACCCCAGGACATCTCTCAGGCTAGCTGCGGTTACGTAGCTTTATGTTGTGCCTTATTATTATTATTATTATTATTATTTACATTCTATTGGCACCATAGAGCTACGGTCAGTGTCAAATATGTGAATGCAGAAAGTAAGCCTAGGAACCTAGGCAGACTTTCAAACGCTTGTAATTCATAAATATCATAAGTGCATGAATGGATAACAACTCCGATCGATTCACTAAGTATTTTTCCAAATTGCATAATCTTTCATAAACATTCAGAGGCTTTCTGTTGAACTCTCCTCATTTTCAACTGCCATTTTCTTGCCCAAGTTAGTTAGTGTTAATTTTAAAGTGTGACATGCAGCTTAGATATGCAAATTATTCGCGCATGCTCATTAACTACTACATCCCGAAAAACCAGTTCCGATCATGTGCTAATCTAATCACGTAATATGGTCACGACCCTGTGTGGCGCTAAAGGTCAAACCAATATGGCGACTTGCATGCATTTGAAAAGTTCCACAGAAAACCTCTGGTTATTTATGAAAGAGTAGGCCATATTGGAAAATACGTACGAATAGTTGAAGCTAAATGGTTAGTGAATCGATCGGTGGTGTTATACATGTTATACCTGCCCCTTGTTTATTTATGAATTATGAGCGTGTGAAACTCAGCCCAGGATCATAGGCGTACTATAAGCATTCACTGACCATAGCTCTGTGGTGCCAATAAAATGTAAACAATAATGATAAGGCACAACATAAGGCTACGCTCAGGCTTACAAGCCACGGGAATGAAGTGAGATTCTGCGATAGAGGGCATGGACTGTATATCAAATAAATAGCATGTTAGTGATCATACATACAGCTTACATCAGATATGCCTAGTTTTCTGATAATGTGTAGCAGGTTGGTTGATTATTACAAACACCTAAACAAATTATATACTAGAATACTAGTATACAATATCTGTTCCTACCACTGATTCACATTGATTTGTATGTAAACTAATTTTAATTTTTTTTATGTAAAGCTGAAACCATACACAAGAGGAAGGGCTCCATTCAGTGTGCACTCGGAACCCGGATGTATGGTCCCTGGCCGTACTTCAAAGGGTTTACTCTCATTTGTCATACATCCTTTCTGCAAAACAGCTTATAATCACATAAGGTATAACTGAAAAACCAAGGGTGGGGATATCCAATTATATAACGGGAGGGTGGTGGGAAGTTATACTACCCCTAACTGCCGGACATAGGGGACGTATGACATATGGGACGTCTGACAAATGGGACGACACATTTCGAACAATAACTATAACTAAACGCTGGTGTATACACAACCTGAATTACAAATAATACGGGTCAGCCATTCCTAATTAAAGCATCACTGGTTTGTCGAATGACAGGCTATTCCTTATGTTTCATGACAACATGGTTCACAACAGTTGGTGAAAGTAATTATTAACAATATGGATGCAGACAGAATCCCTTCTTTGATCATAATCTGGTTCCATAAGCGTGGGGCTGCATAGTATGAATAGTAGTGCAAGATGCAATGTAGGGGCTATATAAACGGAAGCTAAACTAAGTTGGTTTTGATGTTATTGATGTACCACCTCGCCCAACCCCAAGTTTCTAATATCTCAAGTACGATTTCCTGTTTTAAAAGAAGGCAGAACAAGAAAATGAACAACACCGGCACCGCCTAAGCAGTAAACTGTAAACAGGAACAACATTATGTGGTCTTCGGAACGAGCACGGCAATAGGACATTTGCTGGTAATCGCCATTCACACTGAAGTTCTTACATGTCGGTTATGCAAGAGTATATTCAATAATATGGATGAGAAATTGAGAATGCCACAGTTCTGTTAGATCAATGTTTGTAGACATAGTATACTTCACATGTTATACTTCTTTACTGATACCCGCTTTATACACTGGTCCTCTAAATAGATGTACCGGTGTAAGTACTAGAAGACACACGTGACTTCGACCCGGGATGTAATGTGTCTATTACTGGCCACACATGGAGACCAATCGATAGGTAGGTCAATATTTCTCATCTCATCCCATTTCTTAACCGACTTTAGCCATTGATGATAAACTGCCTGACACCTGCCTGATGGATGTACACCCACCACCTTATTAATTACACCTAACGCACTGAACAATAGAACACGTGATAGTGGTTGCCCTTCTCAGAGGCAGGACAGATATGCATACAATGCAGGATCGTGACAAGATTGTATTAGGAGGCAATATCATTTTTGCATATGACCACTTTTGGTATACAAACATGTTTTACATATCCTCGCCTTTCCTTTATTCGTGTAGGTTAGTATGGATTTGTGAAAGACCTCTGCGTACTGAAAACCCATTAGATGTGCACATTCTGTTGTCATTACAAACCATCCTTGATTTAATAAGCAATACCTATTATTAAGTGCACACCATGGTACAGGCACTAATATAGTCAGTCATCACTAAGCATGTTGTATCAAGTACAATGAAAGCAATGACATTGCATTTGCAATATTTATTTTCTGAGTGAGCGTTCTGTAGTTGTTATTGCATTCCAGCACTATAAGAGGGAAACCTTCCTCCATGTCGGCAACAAACCCGATTACTACGTTTGAAGCCCCTAGGGATCCAACCGACTATCGATGTATGGATCATCACACAGCGGTTGAGTTTGCACAGCACGCTTGGCCATAATTCCCGAACGCTTAGCAATTCAACGAGCTTTATGCTGGTGCTGCTTTGCGTGTGGAGGTATACCGTTCGCCGCTGTAGTAGTAGCCATATATAGTCGTACACGACACCGTACGTCCTCGAACGCTAACCTTGACAGATGCTCCATGCCCCGGCATGTGGGAGTAGGTATGACTGTAGCCTACCATCAAGGACGATAAAAGAAGACTGAAAGCGACACTTGTAGATGTCAAGCGACCGGCCATTCATGTCGCAGGTACATTACAGAGAGAATGGGTCACTTTATGTTAAATTGTCGATTCATCTGGATGATAAATAGTGGGAGATGTCACGCCAGAGGACATCGATCTCCTTGAAAGTGCCACGATGCATGTAAGCTGTATTGGACACACACGCACACGCGCACACACACACACACACACACACACACACACACACACACACAGAGAGAGAGAGAGAGCTACACATAGTATGCCATCTAATATTTTTAATATAGTATACACAGATTATTTTATTCAAAGCATAACAAAGGACAATTATCTCTATCCCAAATTTAGAAACATTACATACATTACAAGGTACTTTAACATGTCTAGACGAGAATGCATGTAAAGCCTCTAAGGATGTAGTACATTATTAAGAGATCAGCCATAAAACCTGGAGTATTCCATGCAGAAAGGAAATTAAAATTAGTGTTCTTTTCATCTGCCACGTTCTGGAGATCATTCAATGTAACAGGAAATTGGAAATGATTGTAATACTCTAACTAATGGTGGCACAACTGCAGCTGTAATCACCGAATAACAGCCACAGTGCTGGTTACATAGACATCGAATGAAATCTGCGTTACTAGCTAACTGCATTTGTTGATGGAGATCTTATACTAGTGCTGCCTTCCAACATCCAAGCCACAAAATCAAATTCCTTCTCGAGTATTTGTCCTATAGTGCCATGAGTACTACGTGTCGCGGATTAATAATGAAATTTGCCTGGACAATATCTACCACTCCGCCCGTAAACAACTCCGCGTTCCCCTATAAAACTGGCACGCAGACCTTCTAGCTCCGCTTCAGAAAGCCTCGTAAACGTTAGGAGACGGAGCCCAGTTGATACTGGAGTAGGGGCACCAGAGACAGATACTGGAGTAGGGGCACCAGACACAGGGCACGTTTTGTATACAATAGCGTAAAGGTGTAACGATTTCCTCGGCTCTCATCGCAACAAAGAGGAAGAATTGAACGTGCCTTCCTCTGGATAACAAACGCTCAGATCTCGTCTGCTCAAGGAGAAATGGCGCGAATCTCGTTGCCGAGTATCTAAGAGTGCAGATACATTTGCTTCCGAAATTGGATTTGTCAGTCCCTTGTTGACCACTTAGTTCCTACATGGATATTACAATCGAAATAGTCCACGGCATATTTTCTGTTTGGAGATGTGTGGAACTCAACCCCCTTCCATTTCGGAGCGCAGCACGTCTCGAATTAGATGCTGCAGATGAGAATCTGGATATGATAATTCTCCGGATTTTTTCATGTAAACCTAGTTTTGCTACTTTTTTTTTATACAACTACATTCCGTAATACATGTCGAGGCATTGGGTGCAACATGGTACTTCTCTGGGGAAACATAGCAAAACACTGTCGGTGCAACCAAACATTATTTAATTTAATGTACCTGTCAATATGCGACCGATTGCACACCAATATTTTACATTTAAAAAAAAGAGAAAAACTGTACTTACGACGCGTATACCAGTATACAAATACTTCCTAGTCTGCTATAGGTAGAATCCACAATGCTATCATTGTTAATTTCCATACTATATATACATCAGAACATGGACAAGAACTAAGTTACTGGCTATGTGTGTCGCAATACAAATGACTTTATGACAAGGATACGTCTAAGAGATAGCTTGATGAGTTATACGCCCACTTGGTTGATCGTAACCTACTGGCCTCAATATGATATAGACTTTATAGTGTATAGAGTTCTTGGTTGAACCAAGGCCAAGAGCCAAGCAGGGAATTGACCACCATGGGATGATGGTTCCAGCTAGCCTACAGTTTGGTCAATCTAATTATCAGATAAGAAACTGACGCTCAGATATTTGAACACTTGCTACTTTCCAAAGTTTCCAAAATAATCTTAAAATGTTTAAGGAAGGAAATGAGATATGATTTTAATTAGATTGACAATTGAGTGGACATTCCGGATCCTAAGACACTGAATAGGGCTGAATACGAGGCATAGGTTGTGAATGGTGCTAATTAAGACTATTCATAGACTGCACAGTGCTGTATATTACATAGGAAGGACATGAGAATACTGATACTGAGATTCGAACTCGTCTTGCTGGAAGAATAGGTCTAACGCCGACATGGCCAACAGGAACATATATGGTCGAGGTTACTATAGAAGGTTACTATAGAAGGTTACTATAGAAGGTTTTATAGAAGGTTACTATAGAAGGTTACTATAGAAGGTTTTATAGAAGGTTACTATAGAAGGTTACAATAGAATGTTTTATAGAAGGTTACTATAGAAGGTTACTATAGAAGGTTTTATAGAAGGTTACTATAGAAGGTTTTATAGAAGGTTACTATAGAAGGTTTTATAGAAGGTTACTATAGGACGCTTGACATGCTAGGCTGTATTTATATATGCCTGTCATTCATTGGATGCAAACCAATTTTATAATGCTCACTACTTCCACATAGTGTGCGTAACTTGCACACAACACGTACAAATGAATTCGAACATGATTAAATCGAGTGGATTAAAATAATTGTGGACAGATACGTACCATTGTTGTCAGTATAAGCCAATACACATTGATACATAACTAAATACAATGATCCTACATCAAATTCAACGTCACCAATGAAGCACCAATTCGAACTATGTAATACAAGCAGTAATAACGTATATCAAAGTACGTTTATATGAAAAATACGTGACACATACGACGATAATGACCCTGCTACCATTAGGAATAAGATACCCATTACTATGTAAACATTATTTATTGTTAGCGCGATATCGCTTCATGTTACGAGTGAGGTTTGCCGGAGTTCTCCAACTACGAACGAGAGGTCCTCCCACAGTCTGGCTGGACCTACCAGTGCCATACTGGACTGGTCAACCCCTGGTCATCACGTGATTAATACCAGAGGGCACTCAGCACTAAGTACTAGTATTTAGCCAGGCAATCGATAAATGACTATGACAATATTAGCTTTGATAATCACAGGGTGTGTGAAGTACGAGGACAACTCGATTCTTCCCGCACTGATTATGCCCATAAGATTAATATGTAATAAGCAGATCCATAATAGATTAATATGTAATAGGAAGATCCATAATAGATTAATATGTAATAGGAAGATCCATAATAGATCTAAGTAGAAATATATGAAATGTTCATCCTCCAGTTTGGTACGACATTCATTCAGTTGTAGCTATGATTGGTTGTATGCTAAGCGCAATTGCATTTGTTTCAGTTAGTTTTAGCCTTGATTGGGTGTACGTTAATGCGCACTTGCATTTGTTTCAGTTAGTTTTAGCCTTGATTGGATGTACGTTAAAGTGCCCTTGCATTTGTTTCAGTTAGTTTTAGACTTGATTGGGTTTACATTAGTACAATTTACTTTTAGTTGTTGTTGTAAAGAAGCATGTTCACAATTACAATGGCACGAATGCTCATACTGTAGATCCTGGAATGAATGCCAATATTCGCTAGACATCAATCATTGGGCTTAGTAAAGCGATGCCAAGTCATTAATGTCGGCACCTACTAGTGGCACTGAGGTATGTGCACACCTGCATCTGCTCACACCTGTGCTAATGTCACTGGGTTCCACACATGCATACTCAACTGGAGCCGATATTCCGCGTTATAACGAGGACCCAGGACATGGCCGGTTGTGAACCTTGGCTTACTCCTAGAACGTGATATCAAATCAATTTGTCGATCACATCCCACTGTAGCGTTCGTATTAGAAAGCACATCTAACCCATTAGATGACAACAGGGAATGCTTGGCTTCTTCTAAGTCAATGCTGAACATGTGAGGTGAGAGGTGAAGGATCTGCGGCCATTTTAGAGATGGCTATCAGGATTCTGAATTTCCACTGCACATAATAAACCATGCTTATTCCTTGATATTTGCGTTCATTGCGTTAGCTCAATGAATGCTAAAACACAACTGATAGAATAATATTTTAGCCTATGCTTTAAAGTGACTTTAAAGGCTGATTGCACTTTAAGACATGGAATCTAAACCTCACTAATGGTCATTAGTGCACTGATGAAGATGTTACAAAAAAAGTGATATACACGAAGCATACGCTGAGGAGTAAATTAAGTTAGAGGGACTTATTAATGTACATTGAGATGGGAAGAGCACATTGAGATGAGAAGAGCACATTAATATCAGAAGAGCACATAGAGATGAGAAGAGCACAGTAATATCAGAAGAGCACATTGAGATGACAAGAGCACAGTGAGATCAGAACAGTACAGTAAGATCAGAAGAGCACAGTGAGATGAGAAGGAAGAGGTGGGACCCGGTATTCACGTATGTCCCACGCTCGTGTCGTCTGCCTGTCAATGATTCGTTGCCGGAGTCGAGGCGGGGCAGACGACACCAGCTACTGAGCATGACGAACATTATCGATAGCCGTACGCTTTGAATGAAATATGCAAAATAATTCAAAGTTAAAGATTGGCTCTCACCTGTAGTCTCCCACAACAGAACATTCCAGCGATCGCATCTAGGAGATGATCCTCTAACAGCAAGCGCATGGAGGATCGGCAGCTCCCGCCTGCAATCTGGTACTCCTGTCTGGCTCATAGGACACACACGCGTACAGCTACATCCTTGATTCCTCAGAAATAACACGCAACTATACCGGGGCACGACTCCCACCTCCACAAAATGTCAAGCGTTACCTTGAGGTCGTTTAGATTTCAACCTGTTACCATTTTCCTGACGCGTGCACTGCAAGCCGCGAGGACGCCGACCTCAACTGTCATCTGCTTAATGTTCAGCGTCAGCTGTCATCGTCTGCTAGCAGCTACTATCCACTGGTCAGTGAGACTGGCCGCACCGCTGGACGACGTACTTGCTGCTGGTCAAACCTGTCAGAACAAAGCCACCTGCACGGTCAATACAAGCACACGTTCAGGCCAGCCAACAGGACTAGCAGATGACATCGTCCAACCCTCTTACCGGGCAGAGCGTCACATCTTATGGCAGTGAGTGATTCCATGTCACCAATGTCTACGTTGCTCCTCGACATGAGAGCCTGGGTCGCTGCAACTCACTGCCATCAACGGCATGGACGCTGATCGTTGCCGGTGTTCCGCTAGCCTGTCAGACGTTCGTTCATACTCAGAGTAGGCCGACACTGTCGCGGTAGTTCCATTTGCCTCGACGCTGTACAGCTCAGTCTCTCTGGTCAAGCCGGGCTTCAATTAGGATGATGTAGAGAGTGCTACGAAAGCTGACGTCCGTCCATTGCATCTAAAGCTGAGCCCTGACACAGGAAGTATCCTCTTATCATGTGTGCCGTACAGCAGGTGTTTCTTCTTTAACTTTCACACTGCAGATGTGATTAGCAAATCAACGGTCACTATATTTACGGTAACGCTATACTCTCTTAAAGGCAGATACGGTAATAGGAGGAACTTCTCATATCACTCGTTACCATGACAACTCGTTCATGCTCCTTGACAACCGTGACATTCCCCGCTGTAAGTGACAAAACAATTAAATAAATGCGGGAAAAACACTGTTGTACAGAGAGAACCGATGTATCCTCGACCTCAACTGGTGTCGGATCCAACAGACTGTGCAGTGTGTGTACTCGCACCCTCGCTGCAGGTTTATGTATGGCGCGACTTTAATTGCTCCCGTAAGCCATTTAGATTCAGATTACTTTCATCGGTATGGAATAACGAATGCATTTACTATTGTATTCCTATCAATGTCAGCCTGCTGTTCAAGCGTTACCCGTGGCTGTTTGTATGTTGCTCCTGCTGCTTGTATGTGGGAGACTCCAGGCGAGCGGTTGGCAAGCTCATAGCAGGCACCCGCGGGTTGTGTCCTCATCGATATTCTACTGACTGATGGAGAAATCCCAGTACGGCCTCCGACTTCGGTGTCTTCTGTCAATCCATACACCGTCTAACGACATCGCAGACTATTTCTTCCACCACCTTTAAATAGCATTCCTGAGATGGCACATTTTTGCGATCAATTACCTCCCCCTTAAAAGTGCACGAACATGCGCGAGAGAGCGTGATTACAAACATTGCGCACGTGGCCGCATACAGGTTCAGATAATTGAGGCTCCAGGCCTCTTCTTTCTTTCTTTTTTTGTATCGTCGAGTTTTGTGGCGTGAGTCACACAATTACAGAACGAAACAACTGTCAGTCTTTAATAAAATTCCACCACGTATCAAAGAAATTTACGAGAATCAAAAGACAATTCTTCACTGCATAAGGACTCGGCAATATAGCACGCACATAGACTATAGGCTTAACATATTTTCCAGTAGGAACTCAACAGAACAAAACAAAACAGAACAGAATTTTATTCTCCTAGAATGGTGAAAACGGTACCAATGGCTCCAATGGTACCATTTACTTAGGCTGACGTTAATTGCATTCTGATGTATGATCACAGAATCTCTCACCAATACATTATCTTGCTCACTGTATCTTTGTAGTACTATATGCCCTAATGTAGTACAAGTGTACTCTGACAATACCGGCATCTGCATAGACCGGAAATCTGCGTATACTGGCATAAGTCCCTGTCAGCGAGTATGCATTTACAATTAGTCAACATTTGAATAAACAGGCACATTGTTATTTAGGTCGTGCAATGCCTCTATGAGGTACTTCTGTATAGTACTACTAGTATATGCATTTGACATGTAGTGCTATATATAGTAGTTTCAAGTAGTAGTAATATGCTTCTATGCAGTATTATATGTCCATGTATAATGTTTTAACTCTATGATAATATGGACAGATCTATAATGTTATAAGCATATCTTGTAACAGTACAAGCATATCTTGTAACAGTCTAGCAACTGTCTGTGTAAAAACCATCAATACAAGGTGAGGACATAAAACAACACGGGTATAATGAAACATGACAACATCCTGGCAGTCGTGTCTAGACATTATTAATAAATAATAGCAGATAGATAAGAAGAGAAGATACAATACGACGCTAATACCCAGCATTTGAATTTAGTGTACACTAGAGACAACGTCTAAAATGACATGACATATAGAACAATAAAATATACAAAGATATCATATCTGAATATTTATAGAGCGAACGACGCAAAGAAAGCGAACTATTTCAGTACGTTATTGATACCTAGCCCTTGGTGACTAAACAGCAAAGACACGGACACCCATGATGACGTTTAACCTTCTGACAGCTGGACACCACGAGAGATGCCTTGTATAGAAGACATTGGGGAGAAACTAATTAAATACTCATAATGCATTGATGCAGTCTTGGAATTGACATAGAAATTGGCAAACCATTCTACTTGTGCGGGTTGCAGTTTGCATGGAGTTCGGCAAACCAGTTTACCGTGCAGTACCCGGAATACTGGTTTCAGTTATCATTTTGCACAGAGCACGACAACCCAGTCCAACTGTACTCTTATTTTAGATTTCAGAAAATATTGAAACCCAGTGGGACCTGCGGAAAATATGGCTTGTTGCCCAATATACGTGTGTAGATAAATCAAGTGTAAAATACGTTTGACCATGGAATATTTCAACAAATCGTGATTGTATGCTTTTAATTTTATGTAACAATAATACATCCGGTTTCAATTAAAAATAGCCCCTCCAATTTCATATACAGAGATAGAATATGACGAGGACAATACATCAAGACTCGAGCAATTATCTCTTAATTACACGTGTGACTGTAATATTCTCACAATGGTATATAATTAAAGTGGATCTACTTTACAAACACATACAATGTGTATATTGATTGCTTCAGAACTTGAACTTATATCGATAACTGTGGCCAACAAAAGAAGGGAATTTGGGGTATGAGTAGCTATATAATGCGACCCTTAGAACAGAAGAACAGAAACACATATACCTGAAAGGATATCACAAGAATACTCCAAGGAAGTACATGTAGGTTTACCAGCTGTGAAATACCACACATTTTTGCGATGTATATAAGTATGATGACTGCATTCCTGCAAGATACAATCAGTATTCTGATCATAGTATAGTCTGTATATGGTCTCTGTTTGTATGCATCAAAGAACATCCACTGTACACTACAACAAAATATATTCAATTAGCGTAGAACTCGCTGATCTGTTAACAGAATGCTTTTCAAAAGGTGGTTAACATTTTCATAACCAATTGTTAAAAGCTCTTTTCGTTGTTTTTTTCTCTCGAATTTTGGTAAAATTGATAACAGAAAATTAAAAATTCAATGGTGATGAAGGATGTCTCAGCACTTGAAACCGGATGTTAACATCCCCAGGGCCAGAGGGAGTCCAACATATTCGTGTTCTTAGATCAGTAGACATCACCATTCCAAACCATATGTTGCAAGTCATTATACTTCACGATATGATGAGCTGTCTGTACCATGGCAATACAGTTATCATCCTTGGTCTGTCAGTACCAGCCGGTATTCGCAGGTTTACTGCAACATTCAGCGATACGGATGTTGCGGGTTTCCTCATACCTTAAACTGACAAGCCGTAATATAAGTGGAAGAATTCTGAAAGCGTATCTAAACCCAAAATTAAAAATAATAATCATGATACGAGTACTTTATACAGTGTAAATCATTATACGAGTACTTTATACGGTGTAAATCCAACACTTCATGGACAAACTTGATAACGACCGCCCCTGAATACTCAACCTCTGAGACTCATGTCCAATACATCCTGACATCAAACACAATTAACAGTCACCAAAAGAGCAAGTGTCCACTTATATTTCTAGTGGAGTAGGTTGTCTTCCGTATCTTACAAGTGTGGTTTCTTCTGTCCGGCGGCGTACTGCACAGTCCATGGCTGTCTGTTCTAGGTTGAAGAGGTTGATGAACTGTGTGGAGACCAGTGCAACTCCCTCTGTCAGGTCCATCAGACGTTGTTCGATGTCTGTACATTCGTCTCATGGTAGGTCTCTTCATGTCCATGTCTGTCTGTTCTAGGTCCAAGAAGTTGATGATCTCAAACATGTTGGAATGAGACTTGGGAGAAACCTTCTTCAACCTGATGTGCCATCCTCCTAGGTGGTTGTTGGTTCGTGGCCAATGAAGTAGTTAACACTCAGAGTAAATTGGAGGTCTGCAAGTTTGGTTCCAGGCCCAGAGATTACGATTCCTTTTGAGTAAGATTTCATGCTTTTAGCTAAGATTTTATGTGTGGATTTGTAAACAACGTTTTGATTTGAGCATGAAATCGTACTCAATACAAATTATGTAATATCAGGACACGTTTAAAACCACAAAGGTTGACGTCCCGTCAAGACACACAAAGTAGAGCGTTATCAGGAATGCTGAAAGTTAGGCCTCTTTCTAACCATTTTCATTATGAACATTCTCGATTGATTATTTGCCAAACAATAACAACATGTTGATATGCATGTACCCGAACATGAAGAATGAAACACAAGACTCCTGTTTCAGTCACCATGCTTTCCGTTGCGACTCTCACGGGATTAAGGTTGTTCTGTGGAACGGCGCCAGGTTCATATGCATTTACCCAAACATGAAGCTTCACAATAGGCATACTAAGAAGAATACAGAGGGCATGGCACTCTTCTTGATCTTTTTGTGGAAACTGTAGTAAAATCAGATGCCCTTTTCGATGGTTTTCCATATTTCAGTAGCATTTCTGACGTGTGTGTAAACAAAATGTAATGGTCTCTACAAACAAAACAAAAAATGAAAAAAAAAAATTATATATATACTATATGTCCTTCAACGTCCCTAAGAAAGACTACCGTATGTGTTAATGTTCAATATGAATACAAGCATTCTTAGATGTGTTGGATGCCAAAAGGAAACACTAGTAAAGTAGGCTTAATAGCCAATAAGTCAACTGCATCTTAGATGTATTTTTCATAATATCAGTATAAAGATCATGGAGTTATTTAACAAATAGTATTAATGAGATATTTTGATCTTTTATGCAATTTTTTTGCAAGTCTACTGTATTTTTTACATTTTTTATTAAAGCATCATCTAAACTTAATTCCATTAGGAAAGAAATATTAATAATAATATAGGAATTGAAATCAAATGTGATTTCGAAACAGGCATACCCGGTAATCAAAATATATTATGGTCATTCCTCAGAGAAAACCCATATTGCCTAGGCCATGTGATCTAACTCGACTTGCCATGTATGATCCCTTGCCTTCAAAGCCTATGAATTCCTGGCACAGCAAGATCAAAAGGCTACGGTTGGCACTGATAGTTCAATCAGTTGTGTCCTAAATTTTAAGATGTAGATAAGCTCCGCCTAATTGTCGGTTACAACAATGACGTCAAGCACCGTCAGATGCAGAATTTGCTCAGTTGCCAAGTGTGGACAAATCCTTTCTAAGAGTTTTCTAGTGGGAAACCAACTTGCACATGTGTTAGGGTATAACCCACAAGATGACGGGCTGTAAACACATTATGCCATGCCAAGCTGATTCGCCTCGTGAAAGTAGTTATTAATAAAACATGTTTTCATTGGTTGGTATACATTTATACACACGGGCAGACAACTCGCTATGCCACTAGGGTACCATTTGCCAGCTGGATAAATGGAGGCTATGATGGGAAGGGTAGTAAAAGTAGTCATGTGTATCTCGGAGCATAATGGGTGTTTAAATGAAAAGACAGCCATAATATGACATACAGCAATTTAATATCATCAATTGTATATCAAGAGTACACACAGTAACACTAACACACATGAACATAATCAATATATTAAATAAATTGACTGATATCATGTGAGTATCAATTCAAGTTCATAAAAAAGTGCAAAACTTGACAAGAAGCGGAATGTTGAAAATTAAATAAATAAAAAATAATTATATGGTGTATATTAATCCTATAAACACTACATACAGTATATATACAAATACAATACCATAAAAATATACATACCATAACCTTCAATCTCAAATCATTTGTTAAAAAAAGATTTTTTCAAACAAAAATAACAAATAATGACCACAAATCAAAAAAACTTTATCAGTGCAATAGTAATATGTATTTAGTGCTATTTACATATTTTATATATGTCACATTATTAATATATCACAAAATGCTTGTTTATGAGATTTATGCTGATGAATATTACAATAAACAATATCTCTTAGGTGTTAATTGAGATTTTATGAAGATTCACAAATTGAAGCAGTCCTAAAATATAACAAACACAACTTTCTTATGGGTTTATCTCACACGATAAGCAGAGAGTCCTACAGAATTTCACTAGTTCTGGAGATACTATTGAAAATTCATAACACTGACATACAATTTGTGATTTTAAAAACTTGGCTAATTGGCAAGATTGGCTACAATGGTTTGAGAGTATGCATATTAACTACTAATAGTCTATAAGTAATCAATTGAAAACAAACAGCCATATGCTTTTAAAGTATCAATAAGAATGTACATATGCATCATGTACATACATGTAAATGCTACTATAAAATACTACCTTGTGATCCATAAATGCCAACAATATATTTATTTGTGACCAGAAACTGCAAATTTTGCAAGATGTACAACAATAACATCTGTCTATATATATCCATGCACACCCTACCACTATACTACATAGGGGGCAATAAATAGGATATTTACATTTGTTAAAAAATCGTGTAAAATAATAATCTATATACATGTATCTACCATTTCATTATCCAAAGGAGATTTTGGTTATCTCAAATGAGAGAATAATGCAGACAAAGTGATGACTGGCTAAGTTTACAAAAAGACAAATTTAATCTTAATCCATTCCATATGTCAACC
>JAUTBT010029959.1:21542-58934 GCA_032361225.1 Lepetodrilus schrolli | reverse complement strand
GCCCCCGGGGCAGGATTTGAACCTGGAACCTTTGGCTCCAAAGTCCAACTGTTCTACCACTGCGCTACCACCCGCCCACACCTGTCCTATTAAAGAGCATAGATAACAATTTTGTGTGTGTGTGTGTGTGTGTGCGTGTGCGCGCATGTGTGTGTTTAGAGTCACTTTCACGATTCTTTTACTAATATCACGGCTTGTCAGTTTAAGGACAGGAGAAAACCCGCAACATCTGTAGCGTTGAATGATGCAGTAAACCTGTGAACACCAGCAGGAGGCAACTCGAGCGCTGACTGATGACTTACGTTCAAAGACATCTCTCTTTATGTCCAGGTTCTCGACGACCACCTCCAATATGACGTCAGCATCATTGACTGTCTCCTCTAGACGACTCATACACAGCACCTGACCCTGGGGGTGTCAAACACGTTAGGAATGTTATTTCACATAATAATTAGGCCCGGTTTGTAAAACAGCAAAATGACCCCACTGAAACACCCATCACCTTCAAAAACAGACACGGAAATTAACCATACAAAAAACAAAATGGCTGAAGTATAACGAAACTATAATGAGATATTTCAATTTGAAAATGTTAAAATGTGGGAGTTTAAAATTTTTAAACAAGATGCGAGACGCATCTCTCAGAAAGTTCTATTGTCAGAAATTACATGCCTTTTTAGAAATGAAAAGTTTCAGTTTTGCTCACCAAAAACCAAAAACATAAAAAGGCAAGATAATCTTGGCATAGGATCTTTCCATGACCAATGATATTTTCTTTAAGTTATTTTCCTAATTACCGCTACCCTCCGACGCTGTTGAGCACCATTCTGACAGTTACCTCAGTCTTATGTGCGAATTCCCTCCCAATGACCTGTAACCCTTTGTGATCATAAAATGGTGGTTCACAAACAAATCACTGCTGTTATACATAGAACAGAGCACTTTGGTCATTGGAGATACAACATACTATTATTATATAATTTTCCCATATTTTCCCTCCAGTTAGTAATACTATACACGTAGAAAATATATATTAATACAAAATATGTATGTAATATTGCATGTCACAAATACTATGTGGTAAATTAGCCTTAGATCATTTTACTCTCTGAATTTACATTTTATGGCTCATTGAACAAAGCATCAAATACATGTTTTGAGCTTTGGAGTCAAAACCGAAACTAACACGAGATATCAAGATTGTGTCAACAATGCTCGTCATAGGTTTGCTAAATAGGGAGTAAAAATACCCATCAAAACAAAACAATGACTCGATGGCCTAAGCAGAGTTGGATCACGTGGCTCAGGCAAGATTGGGTTAACACCGGTGTCAATGAGAAACGTACGATGAAATTCTTGTGTGGCATCAACTTTTCTGAATGCAGCATTTGTTTGTCCTCCTGCAGGATGTCGTAGACTTTGTTGAGCATATTCATGTTGTTGTCAGTGATCTTCACGCGGTGACCGTGGTATGCCAGCTCTCCTGGAACAGAGGAGTCAGTGATTGTAAATTTAATTACATTAATTTTTTTAATATTGGGGTTTAGAGCCACTTTCAAGATTCTTTCACAGACTGTAAAACACTTATATTATGTGTTGACTTATATTATGAGCTTTACGCGTAATCATAGTCCGCGCGATAATTGAAGCCCTTAGTTTACTATTGAAGCGGACGTAATACTATGCGATGTAATTAAAACTAATGAATGGAGAAAAGAAAACACAGAAGATAAGATTGAATAATTTAATTAAATGAAGTTAGTCAAAATTAATTAAACGTGAAAATATATACTAGTAAATTACACCTACAAGTGGCAATTCCGACATCGTTTTGCAATCTAATAATGTACTATTTCATTTTTGCTCGTGTTTATCTATCAAACTATCATTTATTTAGCTTGAGCACGTATTTCCTGTCAATGAATCCGAGTTATTATTATTTTTTCATTATGTGAGTAAATATTTATAAGAAAAACTTTTTTTTTGGTTGGCAGATGCGTGTAATTTCATTCCCGCGAATAAGTCATTTTTAGCATTTGCGCGTACTATCATGATCGCGACAGAAAGGCAACTTTCGGGAATATTGATGCCGGGTGCCTGGGATAGAGTTTTAACCTGGGGCCTTTGGCTAGAAAGTTCAATGTTCTATCATTGCGCTACCACATGCCCTGGTTTTTATTTTCATATTTTATTACTGAAATTGAAATATTTTATATTGAAAAACAGACATAAATAATAATAATAATAATGACATTATAGCACTGGAATCCACACAAGAGTATGCTCAAGAACAAGTAGGATGAATGAAACAATAGTAGGTAATATTGTTTGAACAGGAAAGTTTTGAGTTGTCGCTTAAAGGATGGTAGGGTGGGGGGGCAGATCTAAGAGAGAAAGGTATTGAGTTCCATCTCGTTGAAGCTAAAGCAGGAAAAGTAGTCGCTCCAAAGGATGCAAGTTCCAGGATGGCATGGCCAATAGTGATTGCTCGGATGATCTGTCCGTATCAGTTTGTACTCCTTTGTAAAGTTGGTGAGTTACTTGGGGGCAGATCTGCTAATACATTGGTAAGCGAGTGATAATAAAGTTAATTCTTTCACGAACTCGTAGCCAATGGAGCTAATTCAGGACAGGTGTTATGCTCGCATAATTTCGGGTCATGATATCATGGCAATGTTTAAAAGTTAGAACCTCTGAATTATTTAATTAACCAACACTCACCTGCAATTCTGACACCCATGGATCCACACCCAATAACAGCCACTTTCATTGTATTACTTCACAAATGCAAATATATACTGCTCTTATTCAATATGTCGTCTCACAAACGACCATTATTCTTGGTGTAAAAAAAAAGAAAACAACAAAAAAAAAAAAGCTTCACTACTTCTATGACATTGTGAACGATATAGTAATGTCAATGTCTACAATATTGTGTGTACAGTATCACTGTCACAAGTTACTGGTTGCTAAAATCGAGATTTTCACTTCAACGATGACCGATGTAAACAAAGTAACACCGATAGTCGAGTGACTGTCAAATCTACATGACGCCGACAAACACTATCTTGTTATTTGTATAAATAATCTAGTATGATTTATGAAAATGGATTAAAGTTAGATATGTGCGCAATACTATTCCATACTAAAAAAAAATGGAATGTTTCGCAAATGCAATGGGTTTTTCCCCACAAGGCTTGCCAACCGGAAGTATTTAGGCAAAGAGGAGATAACTCTTCACGACTTCCGATGACGAAGAAAGGGGCGGGGCATTTGTCAAACGCAGGAATAACAGCTGATATCGTGCCATGATATATATATATAAAAAGATGTACCAGCTGCAGATTCTGCAACGCTCTCCAGCTCCATGTTGTGAGACACATGCGTCCCAAGTAGGGACAAGTCTGCCGAAATCAGCTAAGCTGGAAGGCGACTGTCAAAGCAGTAAACCCCACCCCACCCCCATAACCGCAGATTATGTGAAGATGACAAAAATACTAAAATTGACAATTTGATTTGATGCAGTTTATTGGTGAAAAAGAAACCTTGGAGTGCGGTCTTATTAGATTATATTTTAACGTAGCCTATCTCTGAAGATAGTCCCAAGTCTGCAGGTTTTAGATGGAAATTTGTCGATCACAAATACTAAAATAATTTTTTAACCTTCTCCCTGTTGGTTTAATGATAATATATTGCATTAGATTATATTCAATATTCAATTTTGCGTTAAATGTTAGTAAAACGTAGCCTGATATAGGGCATTTATGCTTCATAAAAGAACATAATTTAAAAGATATCGCCTATTTTACTTTATTTTAATTTTTTTAATATACTGTTTACAACTGTAGTCGCCGATGAGCACGTTACTAGTATTAGTACTAACATTTTAAAAATATGTTTTTGACAAATGCGCGTAATATCAGTACCGCGTATACGTCAATTTTATCGTTTGCGCGGAATTTGCGTCTGCGAAATATATATAAATATATATATATATATATATATATGTGTGTGTGTGTGTGTGTGTGTGTGATGAAAACCAATGATAAAAACCAACAACAAAACAACAACAAAGACATCTTTTCTTTTTCTGTCTTTTCATGAATATATGTTTACATCACGTGCAATAGGTAACAGAAAATATATGTTCCACAAATTCAGTTCAAAGGTCCCGTCAGTGATCGATCTATCTAATTTGCATATCTTCATGCAATTGACAGCTAGCTGTATGCACGTGCTTTGATCACGTGATGCACGGGGTATACCACTGTCATACTGTGGAAAGCCACTGCCACAATCAGCATGGTTTTGTTTGGGGGATCTTCTGCAAGTTTTGCTAAGAACAGTTATACCGTCTTCCACAAAACATTCATAGAAACAGCTTGCGTGGCCAGTAACAACTTCGACGACGTCATGGTGATCGACAATTATTCAGGTTGGAGCATTTTCAATATAAGCCTAAATCTAAAAATGTTTAAAATGGCATTTTTATATCCCAGATAGGCTGTCATAGGTCTACTGCAAATGTTCAAAGAAGCGTTATATTTCCACTCCATAACAAATACCGGGGAACACTATCATCAACCAGTAACAATTGTGCGTGTGCTACATTACCGTAATAATGTAAAAATATTATTTTTAAAAAACCTTGGAATGTTGCTATCTGCAGTCGGAAGATAACATGGAATGGAAACGTAGTCCTAGCAACCGCTTTACGCAGATAGCTTACATGTTGGAGTTAGTGGACATGTATGTATCAATAAACGTATATTCGAAGCTTAATATTTACTATACTGTACGACTAACACTGTTAAAAGCATACAATCACACTCACAGATTAAGTTGTCGTTTTGGACCGAATTGAAGTAAAAATGCAAAGTACATGCACCTAGCATACATATAATCGCCTTTGTACCTCCCACTATCTCTCCACCGCTGTAGGATAGATCAAATTCTATTGCAGTTTAGATTTCCGATAAAAACCGAATAGTGTACTGTAATATCTTAATTTCCTATAGTCTAATAGACTAAGGGGAATAACTATAATCATTCATAACCTTTCACGACCAATGGTACCATTATAGCTAACATGCATATTAAAAAATATAAAATATTGAAAATCAGTGGGAAAATGTAGCGGGTTGCCCATTATACTTACATATGCGTGTAGACACAACAAATGTACATACTTGCATGCAAAAATACGTTTGACAATGAAATATGTAAACAAACACGTGATTGTATGCCTTTAAATATAATGTAACCTCCAGTTTGATATGGTCTGTATTTGTGCCCGGATGTGTAGTCACGTGGTATACCAAATGTGTACATTTCACTGGCACTGGCAGACGTAAAAGAAACAAGTATCGCGAGAAGAACGTACAGTGGATAAACTAACGTACATAATTTAAGACGATTCTCATCCACAGTGGCCATCTTGCCAACAGCAATCGTTTCCAATAAGATTGGTGTTATTAAAAGAAAATTATAAGTAGGTCTATATTATGTGATTGAGCTTTGTGCGGTCTTATGGTGCTGGAAAATATAGCAGAGGAAATTCATTTCTATTTACCTTTCAAGAAGATTTGTCAGTTCTTGTATCGTTTTCTATATTCTCTGCCAATAACAATTATTATTATAATCCGTTGTTAAAAAAGAAATAGCTGAAACGGCAAACAAAAGCTAATTAGGCCCTATGTTAATTATCTAGACATTATTAATCCATGGATCCAGTATTCTAACATGATGAATTATGGAAAATTATCGGTATTTGTATGGTTCATGTACGCTTGCGTTGGTGATCTATCAATATTGGTAAATACAGCATGTAGTACTAAATACCAGTATGTCAATATTGACGTGGTCATCTTCAGCTTGTAATGGCCATGCAGCTTCTTCTGGTAGCTGTGTATATTTTAAGCCTGGTTACGTATATGTAGTGTTGGACAATTATGTCTACTCGACCCTGTCAAAGATAAACTGATACACTGGCTGGCATTGTGTTATCGCGCACGTTTTAAACACTTGTATAGGTATACTAATTAATATTGATGCCTATGGGGGCCATCCTTCCGTTCTAATTTGGTTGAAACCGATCGTAGCAGTCGGTGCAGTGCCAATGGAGTAAGGTGACGTGTCTATACAATGGAGCCTGAAAAACTAGGATTGCATCATTATAATGGATATCGTGTCTTATGACCAGAACATGTACGATTTCATTGCACTAAAGGCAAGATGCATTTAAAATAAACTCAACAAAATTAAGTGCCAGCAGGTATTTTGTGGGGAAGCAATCTACTAAATTGTGATTGTGGAATCTGGTGCCATTCTTCTTCCAACACATCTGTATGTTCTTGAAGGGTACCTGCGGCCTGTAGACGTTTGGAAATTCTTTGTTTTAAAAATAACATAAAGCTAAATTTACATGTACAAAAAGGCAACTGGCCCTTCATTAATTTGGTTGAGTATACGTAACGTGACGTTAATCCAGCTCGGTTTGATACCTTGTTACTGATCACGCTTTTACTTAGCTGCGGTTACGTAGCTCTATGTTGTGCCCTATTAGTATTTTCATTTTATTGGCACCAATAAAACGCAAACAATAGTAATAGAGCACAATATAGAGCTACGTAACCGCAGCTAGCTTTTACTTTTACGTCAATTAAGCAGGAATGTTGAAATATAATATTATCTATTTAACTGTCGATAAAAAAAAATTCTGTCTCGTCACTTAGTAGCAAGCACGTGTTTAATATGCATGCAGCACACAAGGTATGACCTACACGCACGTGCACTTCTTTCCAATGTACTGCATGGAGTAGCAGAACTATGAACATTATACAAGGTTATAGACTAACATATGTAATTTGTTGTGACGTAGCCAATGACTATGGGAAGGAAGACTTAACTACATATAATTCTAATTTATTACCTAGGGAATGGTATAACGCAATGGTTCGATTTCGAATTACATCCGGGTACCCAATATCTTGCTCATAATAACTATTTTCCGTTTGTATAATTCCCATTTCGTTTCGTATTGACCAATCGTGTGTAACACGTGATTCTATGCCTCTACATTGTAGTACTGTTTAGCAGAGTGGTATAGCAGCCTATCCCGTGTTACTATGACTGTTTGACGTCACTATCAGGTTTACCATGTGCATGTGCAGTACAACGATAAAATATTGACTTTCAGCGCCGGAACAAGGGCCATGATCCCTGGCAAGTTAATAGCCCCCGGGATTGGTCTCGAGGGCTAGTGGTCATTTCTGACATTGGTCAGCAGTAATACAATTTCGTCTTAGGCATGAACCTTCACTATACGCAGGTCACGTTCGGCCTGTTAATTTTGGACAGGATTACAAAACTCCAAGATGGTGTCTTAAAAACAAAAAGCAAATTGGGACACTTTAAATATAACATGGAATTGCGTGTACGGTGTTTCACGTCCCCCACGAAGAACTTTGGTGTTGAAAGCCATCTGGGAATGGAGCTAACATGGTATTCCACTCCGCGTAGGTTGGCATCATTCCACTTATTAACGGCGAACCAAAGTGAAGCCGTTATCACCACCATGTAACCAGTAGCGTGTTTACATCATCAACTGGCCATTGCCTATTGATGTCCGACGTTCGGTTTCCACAATAGTCTTTAACAATCTAACACAAGGGTATACGTGTTTCACTGTGTTCGCCTCTTCTCTGTATATACGAGTTGATGTCCTTGAAGTACTGAAGCAGAGATCAATCATCGATTTATTAAAGCTAGCAAGTGGTTTCCTTTCGGTGTTTGCAGAAAGCTACGATCCGATCGTGTTGGTGTATTGCTGCATGTTTAGGGGGGTTCGTTTTCGCCATCCAGCCATGCAGCGTTGTCCCTTGGCAATTGACAGCATCATTATCGTATTCGGAGTCTGATGATTTTACGTGTGGTCGTCCTGACCCGGGTGTTACTAGTATTGCTATATTGATGGTGTTCGACCCTATGCCGACAGATCGAAGGCGACCTTCAGAGTCGTCTGCTGCGGTTGACTGTCCAGAAGGATCCTGTCGTGATCCTGTCCATGGAGACGATTCTCGAGTGGAGGTCAACCTTTCATAGGTCGTATTCATCACCCACTGGATCCTGTAATCACTACGTTTGTTTTATCCCTGTGGTTGAAAATGTATTTAATTTGTAGGAATACCTCGGCCAAATTCACGCCAGCCATGGGGACACCGTCTTATCGTCGTTTTGTGGCATGAAAGATTTATCAATATTCGTAGAACACTTTGGCAAACTGCTGCATCTGTAGCAATGGGTGAACAATATCGACTAGTTCCTGTTGTTGCCTATATTTCCAACATATTGTCATCGTGAACGTACAATATCCTGCAATCCATGACTATAGACCACCACCTGCAGCTCCAGATGTATACCTTAATTTTTTAACCTTAAGTACGCGATCATTGTGCAGGGAGAGTAGCCTATGCTGCCACATAGCAGGGCAATTACGTTAGTTTCATACTCGGGACCACCCACGGGCTGTATGCAATGGTACATGCATCCAATAATTGCAGACTAAATCCTAGAGGAATAGCACGTTTAGTGGTTCAGTAAGACAGTCAATCGCATGGCAGAACTCCCTACGGGCGCCGCTTTTACGAACTAAATTTGGATTAATTGGCACATCGGCTGTAAAAAATGCTAGAATGTGTGCTTATCCACTGTGATACACACACACACACACACACACACACACACACACACACACACACACACACACTAAAATAATAACTAAAAAGATATCAACAACAAAGGGATCTTCTCATCCATTAAAACATGACCTCAAGGATGCTATGTCCGTACTATTATTATTGTAAATTCGTACGATAAAAGTGGCTTGACATATCTGCCGCCCAGGAATGAAAACGTGTATGTCCAGATGGTGACCTATGTGACCTGTGACCTGTTCCACAGAAAGATCGTGACCCCACGAAAGTCGTCACTCTACATATGAACATATCTAGACATGTAGACATGTAGACTTAACGCCACGTCGTACAGGATGGGGGGCAGTATATTGGAAGAGCGGTGGCAAACTCGCTGAGTATAATATAACGTGTGCTTATTTGACAAGTTGGGACCAACTTGCGACAAACCGGTTTGAGCTTGTCTAACAAGATGCGTCCCCACACAGCTGCATGTCCACGTATTTGGACATTCCATCTGTGATAAGCAGGTAGAGCCGCCGGGTGCGACTATATACTGAATACTAGGATAGGTATAGTAACGTGTACACAGGCCTATAGAGTGGGCATTGCTGTGTGTTTGCATCTTGTACAGAACGTTGCATATACTAGTATACAATGTACAGTATTTACCTACGGATGTTGGTTGTGCTTGGTTGATGATCATGTGTACACGTATAATGCTTTGAATCTATGCTTGAAAGCATGCTCGTGGTCTAGACATTATTTGGTAGTGCAGGTTGTACATACATCATGCCATTATGAAGATAATAATAATAATAGTAATAATAATAATAGTAATAATAAGTGTACATCTAGTGTTACATTAGTACTCCGGTCAATTTATCAATACACGCACGCACACACACGCACACACACACACACTCATACACACACACACACACACACACACACACACTCTCATACACACATACACACACTCACACTCGTACACACACTCACACGTACACACACGCGCACAAACACATCCATTCATATTAATATTAGAAGAAATAAATGCTTTCCCAACTTGCGCCAACGAATGTATAAAACATCCGACTTGAACATTAAATTATGAGATTAAACATACCTTAGTAGGCTACTGAATATGATGCTGTTATCGACGCCAAATTTGTCAAATACATACTTATTTAATTGTTATACAGCTCATCTGATGCGAATTATGCTCTTAGTGAAGTATTGTCACTCGTTTGCCAATACTCTGTCTGCCAATTCCAGATTAGTGTTGACCATTGGTGCGTGCTATGCGACTGACGGTGCGTCCATAACCTTGTCGTCCGTGATTGATCCAATCGTCGTATTAACGGCTTTGTAAAAATAAATTTCCAAACCAAGGACACGATATGCCATCCATCCCACTGAGGAAAACAAAGGCAAACACATGAATTTTCTCCAAGCTACTGTTACAATATTTTTGAAA
Organism: Lepetodrilus schrolli; assembly: GCA_032361225.1. Lineage (NCBI taxonomy): Eukaryota > Metazoa > Mollusca > Gastropoda > Lepetellida > Lepetodrilidae > Lepetodrilus > Lepetodrilus schrolli. The sequence continues at coordinate 48,761 of JAUTBT010029959.1, read as the reverse complement.
CATATGGTTAACAGCTTAATGTCATGCAATCTAGATAAGTAAGTAAGGTTTATGTTGTTGGAGATCGTTTTACGAGACATTTTACCATTACATGTAATAACATATTTGACATCATGTAAATTATTATTATTATTATTATTATTACCATTGTTCTTTTTTTTTTTACAGTGTTAAATAGAATGAAGTGCGTTGGGGTTATATGCCGTATTTATTTAATATATACGTAATAGATTTGAATGGCAGTATAGACAAAATACATTCATTCTTAATTGAAAATACATTGTAAAATTGATATGACAATAATAGACAAAGTAGATCTTATATACTATTCTATATATTATAATAAAATAAATAATGTTGGTTCCAAAGAAAATACAGCTTTTCCATATATAAGAAATTTACTTAATCTCATTAAATGGACAAACTCAAATGTAAATTAATAATTATATCTGCATTGCAGATGTGCTACGATAATTTTGGTAAAAATAGTCATAAATGGTCTAGTTATTTAGCATGCAACAGATGCCACTCAATCGCAGCTGATCACGTGATAGAGCAATTTACACCGGAGGATCTAAATTGTTACTAGAAATAGCTTCGAATCGATATGGGGCTTTCCCACAGCTGTACTGACATTTGCCGTTTATTGATTCAACGCGGAATTCTGGGAAGGTTTTCATTGATAAACCATTTTCCATACGTGGCACGTGGCAAGATTTTTTACGATTAAACGAAAGTGTTCGATATGTATTTAAGAGAAATCTCGAAGCGTGCAAATTACAGTGACGTGGAAATGGGCCAAAGGCTAAGCTGGTTGTCTGGAAACTTAGGCAGGATGTGCCAGCTAATGTTTGCATGTAAACTTAATGAATATTCATATCACCTTAATGAATATTCATGTTTACCTACCAAGTCCTGTCATTTTGACCTGGTTCGTGGCCCGTAAATAATTTGCTGAAACGGGTGACAATATTTTCATAAACCAGTGACGTGTGTTAATGCTGTTATATATTCCCACAACAATCCTTAAATGTAGAGGTTTGACATGTATATTTGATAAATATTTATCAAAGTAATTTTGTCTGCGTGAACAGATTATCGTGCATAGGCATATGTAGTCACGTGAGTGAAATGAACATAAGGCCTATGTTCATGTCGAATAGGTATAACACACGTTGAAGATGAATACACAATATTACACAAGCGGTAAAAAAAACATTAATTCCAAGCTTCGGTCCATTAAGAATGTATATATCCAAAATAGATATATTTATGCAGTAATTAATCGTTAAATAGGGTAATTTATACATGCCTTTAACATTTGTACAATATTAATGATGAATAACATCTCAGACTCATAAAAGTATAAATAATTTATACAGAAGCACATCAATGAAATTGTAGTTTGTTCGTTTGGCGTAAGTATTGGCCCGTTTCCACATTTATTTCAATTTAATATATTTTTATTTGGAATGTAAATTCATTATAAAAGCTCACTTGAAACGAAAGCTGCACATACCTGTCCGCAAGAAGTCGATACAATTAAAATACTTGTACGCAATACGATATGCATAATCACCACCTGCTAGATTTAGTTCTCTCACATGAAAAACGAGTCAATTTAATACAAATGAATACAAGCAGAGATGCATATTATGTGTCATGTAATACACGAGTCGCTTTATCACCTATTAATTCATAAATACGCTTTTACATCGTCACTGTTACGCGTCACGATTACTATCATTATGCTAAGTGCAACAAATGATATGCATGCATAATTTATTATTTATATAATTTTATTATTCAGATATTAAAATTTCTTTTCATATCGCGTAAAAAAAGATTACCGTGGGTATTTTTTTCGTTTTTTTATACTGTAGGTCCACATGCATTTAATACCGTACTCCGTGCATGGGTGGTTTGACAGTGAGAGTAAACTCTTTATATACTTCAATATGGATATCTGGTTTCCTTATATAACTGCTTTTATTTTTTTGGAGAGTAGACTATTCCAAATGCCAAATTCGAAATGTGCACGAATTTATGCAATAGCAATTAAGGAGTGCCGGATAAATTACAGTTATGTTTTACCGTGCGAAAAATTCATGGGATGCTAAAAGGGGCGGGGCACCCCTGCATCTGAACCGGCGAAGTGCCACGCCCCCTTTGATTTAGAAGGACTTTAAAATACTTCTGCCATTCTCTGGATATATTTTGTGTAATATTTGTGTATTTGCAAACTTTTTAGCCTAAAATAAGGCAAAGGATTGCCAAATCGTATCAGATGCGCCCTGACAAGTAAGTCTCGTGGCTTCTGCGACGTCTGCTGCGTTACCCCACGAGAACTGGGCAGCAAAGCAGGTATGGCTCTTAACTACGACGGGATGAACGGGTCAGAAATGGACACTTCGGATTCAAGAAAACGGCCTCTGGACGGCGAAACAGATAATGGGGTCACCAAAAGATCTAACCAAGGAGGAGGTTAGGTTTTTAGTTCTCTCGTTAGGGTACAGTAGCAATGTTTGGAAGCCTACTAGCCACCGCTTTTAACCAATATGGCGGCAGAGTATGCAGTCGTCGGTACGATCGTGGGCCGCGAAATATTTTCGGAATTTGGTAAAATATTCGACCTGGCGTCAATTTATGAGTCGGATCTTGTGGCTGAATTATCTTATTGACTCTGTACATGATCGTTTTATAATCGAGTGATGTTTACACGTATATTTTAACTTTCTTCTGCTCAGGATCAGTCTGCCCTTGTGACTTGTCAGATTTGCTCGATCGTGTAGGGACATGCATCTATAACCATGTGTCAAAATCTCTGGGGGTGCCTCCGACAGCCCCAAGGCAATTGAGTGTGGCATTTTATGATTTACTGTAAGGACAGACATTTAATCGGTAGGATCCCCAGATCGGAATTTCCTCGAACCACTTTTCAAGGAGAGGGAGTCACGGTCAAATCATCCAGCTTGTATCTGCGCAACATTGAAGGACGTGGTTCTTCTCGATTTGCAATTATGACGCCGGGCGACCTAAATTTGTTGCCCTTAGATCGTCCATGAAACATTGCCTGACATTCAGTATTCAACTATGTGTACCATATGGAAAGGTACAGTTAGTTTCTGAGGCGAAATCCACCGATTTACCGAGCAAATTCCGAGCGGTATGGATATGGTTGTTTGACATGTCCGAGGTATTCAAGGTGCTCCACCCACTTCTGAATTGATGTTAATTACAGTTAAATGCTGTTTTAATGAGTGTGGAGCACACATGTAAAATTTTATTCACTATCTCACCCCACAGGTTAGGCATGTGATTTTGGTCCTAGCTTCTGCGTTCTTGATTTGGGCTTGCAAGGTGCTCTCTCTCCTTGCTATTTAGGCAGACCATGCCAGCCTATTTATAGTTCACAGTACTGTACTGCTTTTGATCTGAAACATTCCCAACACTGGCAACAGACGGAATGAAAACATCCGAGAACTAACTCGAGGATATGAAATGTTTTGACGGCATAGAATTGCTCTTGGTGTAGTCACAGTATATGTTCAGGCCTGGAGTTGATATTGTGGAGAATTACGACGAAATAGTACATTGCCCTAGTAAATGTGTGCACAATATGTGGTATATTATATTAGGTCAGTCAGGTGCATGCATCCTAGCAATCCAGGATGGTATAACTACGAGTTAGATATGGAATCTTTCAGCAAAATAATTTTGTCATCATATAGGGCAGTTTATGTAATTATGTTGATTTACTCAATTATTATCGTTGAATAACTGTATACATCATGCCTGACTAATATGACTATTTCTTTGAGTCTTTATGTTAGTATACATTGTCAAATGTGTTTTAGGGAGAACATTGTTATTTATAGTCTGCCTACATAGTACATAGCTGATTATTATACATGGATAAGACACTTGCGAAACATATGTTAAGTTTGTTGTGTTGTTGAAGTGCATGTTGCGTATGCTTATATACTAATATCGCAACTTAATGCCGTATTCAGATAGTGAAATCATGAAGTATTCACAAATGGTTTGTAATACATCTGAACAAAACAGTATTGCATCATTACAAACTCGTGTTTAATATGGTAAGTTATATAATAACATTTAGTCTGATATGGTTAACATTTAGTCTGATATGGTTAACATTATGGTTAACATTTAGTACGATATGGTAACAGTTGTGAGATTGTTCACCTCTGGTGATAGAGTTCAGGTTCATAGTTCAATTTGTAGACTTCCATTTTATCAAGAGTGATCGTGTGTGTGATTGTCGTCTCGGGCAGTATAGCTAGACTCAAATTCAAGATATATATAATTCAGGAAATATGTGGCTCAAATAGAGTTTGACCCCAAAGTCTGGGTGGATGGTGGGGTGGGAAGCATACTCTTCAAAATATTTTCAATTGTGTACATGCCCTTTAAATTAATGTGATCTCCTCGCAATTATAACATGATTACTAAAAGAATTTAATCATTCCTCGTCACGTATGGGTGAATGATTCCCGCTGTGACATAAAACAATAATTCACTCACTCGCTCCTAAAATAATTATCTTTTCGACCATGAATTTATTTTGTGGAAAATTAGATATATGCATACGGCTGGCTTTGCACCTATGTCGTCATATGAATGCTTTGTTTTTGTTTGAAAATGATCAAGTTGGGCTTTAAGCCAGAATTGGTATTGGTTTGGCTTAAGCATATATTCTGAATAGAATCAGTTATGTGCACTTCTCAATACACTCCTTGTCCACACACCAATACATACATTTTATGATATACATGTATAATATAATTTAATATCATTTAATATATATTTAATTCTAAAATGCATCAATAATATTGTGGTGGTGGTTAATATTGCAAAGTTAAACTGTGTCCCAATTATTAATGATCATATTATTTTGAACTCGAATGGAAATTACGTATTTCCTTAGTTACATCATACAGGCATTCATTACATTAATGAATATATTTTTCACACTTCGCCAAACATTGCTACATTTTTTTTGTCTTTCATTTTCGTTGTTACTTAGCATTGTTGTTGTTACACATGCTTCATTGTTTTCTCCACATGTCTCATTATGTCATTATGTCTCATACGAAAATGTTGGATTTTGTTTTGAGCAGGAAATGGTACAGTCACCTTAGATGCCATGCCAGATGAAAATCCTGAATCATGCTTCATTCCTCCTCATCCTCATCTTGATCATCCTCCTTGCACTGATCCAGATAACACAGAGACCATTTCACAAATCGATAGTAAGTTTTCGTAGTGGCGTTCGCCAAAGATGCATCTATAGCCTCCATTTTTCGCAGCACTGAACTTGGGTTGTTGGGGGATGCAACCCCGAAAATGTATTTGTGTCCCGTGAAAATTTGGGGAAGTTCCTGATACTACTATAGTGTTGAGAATTAAGATGTATAAAATAATAGAATCTATTTTCATTCATGTGCCAAGTTCAAATGGGAGTGGGTGTTAGGAGAGTAGTAGATCGTCTGATTTCTGAACTAAAAGTAACTGAGTTCGAACCACCTGCGAGATCTGGCATTGATGTACGTTTAAGTTATGTTTTTTTTATGCAATTGTGATGGACTACATTGGCCGTACTGTGACAGTACAGTTATCATCCTTCGTTTGTCGGTATTAGTCGGTACTGGCAGGTTTTCTGCAACATTCAGTGCTATGGGTGTTGCAGGTTCCTTCCTGCTGTAAACCAACAAACCGTGATACAAGTGAAATAATCTTGAAAGCGGCGTAACTACAATATTCACAAAAGTCGTCAAGTTATTTGTTAGAAGTATAGTAAGCTCTGCTTTTTTTTTTAATCCAAGGATATTTGTAGTCATTTTCTGCAACTGCACAAATTTAACTGGGTACTAATACTGAAACATAAGCTACACTTTCTAATTTATTGCAGCTAACAGTAACCATATTTATTTGTGGTCACAGTATCTTTGTACACATAATGCTACTAGTTGAACATCCTTGAAATACAAACTCAGTGCATTCCTTTTTATACATCTCTGGGCAATGCCCTTATTAGTAATTCTGTTCTGAAGAGAACATGATGTACATTATAAAAATATGGTATTTGGAAAGACATGAGCCATGTCGGGTAGTCTTGGACATTTAAATGAAACACAAGGTTAAGAGGAGCTTGTTTATCGTCGCAAATGGGTGAAAGATTCCCACAGTGACGTTAAAATCCATAATCACTTTCTGATTGGTAACCTACATCTTGATCCGAATAGACCAAAGCTGTGGGATGGTCAGTAATGTATGTTTAAGGAATTACTGAGTCTGTGCTTTAAAGGATGCTTGTTGAGCAAATTCTAAGCTATGTATATTTCGAGGTTATTTCTAATAGCTATATTGGTAAGTGAAAGATCCATTTTAGATGACTATTCTGAATGCAATTTTACAAATGCCTTACAATATTTAGTAGACACGAGAATGAATGTAAACTTAGGTTTATATGCAATCTCATTAAAATATAATGTTACACTTTTTCTCTTTCGAAATTTGGAAAGTTTTGATGGAATTAGGTAGACATATGTTTCAAAAATTTGTACATTGTACCAAAAATCCAAGCCCTTACACCAAAATGTGAATCGTGTGATTGGCTGCAGTGACAGAAATATTTTGGAGTTATCTACACCCTGCAACATAGAACAATGAATGGCTCACTGTTTGAACTAGTAACATGATTTTCCAGATACATTCAGATCTTGTTGTATTGTAATTGGTTTAAATCATTCCATTAACCTTTCCTTTTTATTCAAATGTTTATTTCCATTTTCCTTTAATTCTCTCCATGCCGGAGGCAATCAGAGATTCCCTAAAGAGCATAGTTATACCTAATCCAGCAGAGAGAGGGTTAATTGTCAAACGGCTTCTAAAAATATTCATTGTATCGTGATTCGAGGTTTAAGTTACAATTGGTATCTGGTGCGACTTCAGAAGCATCATATTTTTCACGTTGGCTCGAATTATTTGCTCAAATGTTGTAATAGCACCTTTCACTTACCACTAATACTTCGTATGTATTGATATCCATGCTTTTATTTAATCATTTTCAGACCTTTGGTTTAAAGTTAAATCCATTAATTGCTATTAGTCACAGGGCAACTTGAAGAAGGAAGCTATCCATAACCACGACCAGCATATCATTTTATGGATATGTTTAATATTCCTTTCAGTGCTTGGTGACCATTTTCTAGGCTCTAGGTACAAAGCTGGTCATTTCGTTGTTGCTATTGGCTACAGTGCAAGTTATCAGTAGTCAATATATTTGCAATCATGATTTTTGTGTGTCGTTTTATAGAAATGTTTAAACAGATTACAATTGTTCATTTACATTGTATAGATAAACCTTCCACTAGCTGAATTAGACACACTTTCTAGTAACTATATATTATTTCTTGACATAAGTGGTACAAGTGAATGGCACATAAGATGCCCAACAAAATATGTGTTTATTCCCATGAACACTGAGCCAAAATTACAGGCTACAAACATTATTTATAGTTTCATATACGATAGGCCATAGTTATGAGTCATAAATTGACATCAATTGACAATTTTATTTTTGCGCTGATGGGAGAAAATGCTATTTTGAGGTCTGACATTGGAAAAGAGCAAATATGACCCCCAAACCCCAAAAGTAAAATTGACCCAAAGTAGGGAGTACACTCATGTCATTCTAAGATATTAAAATATGAAAATCTGTTAATATTTAGCAAAATTATGATTTATATTGTAATTAAAATTGAGTTTTCATGGGACACTTTGCGAACACTTAATACAAAATATACAATTATCCTTTTTTTTAAAGAATGATAAAGGATATATGTTGTACTTAACAAGGTGTAATACATCAATTTGGCTAGTCTGTAGTGGATATTCCAATGATTAAAGAAAATGTGGAAAGAAAGTCGACATGTAAAACTTATTCAAGTTTTAATTTGAGAAATTTGTTGGATGGAAAATTTCATGTACATGGAATATTTCACATAAATTGTTAATTTTCAATAGTGATTTGAATTATTCATATTTCAGATGAAATAATTAATTCAAATCAATAAAAAGTAAAGTATACATTATATTTATGTCTAAAATGTGCAATGACTCGTGTTGGTGAATATTTTGCTTGCTGTATACCTTCACAAGGCCCCTCTCCACTGACGCAATGCAGACGACAAAATGAGTTGCCTGGAGGAGGTTAAAAATTATGGGGGGTTCATGACTTTCGACCTAAACTACAGATTGAATTCAAAGAACTACCTGGTGTATACCTACAGGAAAATGTAAACTGAATGCATGTTTATAGGCTAATGACATGGTACATATTTTACTCATCAAATTACTAGAAAATCTACAGTTTTCAAAACTTTACCATGTTATTTTCCTGGGTAGACTTCCACAGTTGTCAAAGACTATAGGTGTATGTTAAAAATCATTTCATTGGCTGTATATTTGTCGTGCACATGTTACATTTAAGATGGCAGGATTAACCTGAGTTTCCAGTTTGAAAACATCCCGTCCTTGCTCGGCTCGCTCAAAATGCAATGATCAGTGATTTTAAGAGCTGCTAGTGCACATGCAAATTTATAATAAATACCAAAATAGGCATCAATGAATGATGGAGTATATAACATGTATGTGAAATAGTAGTTTTGAAATTGGTACAATTGAAATTGACATGCTTTTTTCAATACCAATGTTGGTTGTAGAAAATCATTGTTATAACATTCTGGCTATGGTAGTGGACTCCCTACTCAGTGGCTTTTGTGTTGTTTTTTAGAAAACTAAAGCAAGCAAGTTACTTGGATACTTGGTATGCATTGACTATCACAGTATCTGTATCAGTCATGAAGTTTACTGTAACACAATTATAGTTACTGCAGGCTTTCCTCGCAACAGTAAGCACATCATTTGCTATATTGCAATATTGCCGACATGCAGCATTGGATATCTATGCAGGATACGGTCAATCTTACAAAATAATAGATTGTTAGAGAAGTAAACGACTATGAAGTATTTTTTGAAGCAAGTGAAAAGATGCCTTGACGTATAACTCAAATAACATTACACGGTCACCTTCTTTCACCATTGCTTGTTTTAGTAATGAATAATGTTATTTATCAATGGATGTATTTATTCAGCTTGCACACGCGTGTGTGTGCGCGCACACACACGCACACACACACACACATACACATTATATATATATTGGTATTTAGGATGTTGGGCTAATTAAATCTTTTATAGGGGTATTGCCAATTTCCAGGAATTTGTACTCTTGGAGCAATTTGCAGGGGTGGACGTAGCTATGTCAAGCAATGTCAAAAGTCATTTGTACATTGCTTCAAAAGATAATAACATACGACAGTGTTGAATCTTTATGCTAGTCCGCCCGTACTCACAATTATTACTATAAATGCTGGCTGTTGTCATCTTAATGTCTTGTAATCAACTTTACAAAAGTCCCAATAACGTTAGAGAATTTCATTAACTGTACCAGTACAAAATGTGTTTTCATGTTTATTGTCTACATGTTTATTCTATTTCCTGTAATTTCAGCCTTGGTTTGTAAAAATAGTTGGTCGTTGTGACATCGCTTATCTGCATACCCAATGTGTTGTCGATAGTTTTAACTGTTGCCATAGCGATCCGTCTATACACGATGCCAGGTGATTGGCTGGTTTGGACAGCTGTACAATGACCGACAACACACAACCTAATGTATGTAGCATCTGAATGCTGGCTTAAAACACATACTCCTGTGTTTCATGATTGTCTCGTGATCATGTCATCAGTTTTTTTCTCAATTTACACTAATGGAACTACTTCATGGGTGAATGATTCCCACTGTGACATAAAGCAACATTGTTCACGACTCGTGTCCGATTTTAGTAATGCAATACTGTGTTCCGATTTTAGTAATGCAATACTGTGTTGAATATCGTACGGTTAAGAGTTACCTACCTTTCTCTGGTATCGGTTTACCATCGAGGGTCACTAGACGAACAAATACTCGGCTATCTCCGAGTCCATGCCAAAGACATTGTAGGAATTACTTTTCAAATTTTATTTTTTACAAAAATGTAATTAAATATTGGAGAGAAACAAAATCGTGCCTCCATCTGTAATTGTAACTAGTTTACCCCAATAGTATATATTTATCATTGTGCATGTTTGGGCAGGGAACTTGGATAAATGCACATTCATTTAAAAAAAAAGCTAGGTTGTATATGTACAAATAACGAAAAGGCAGACATTGGTTGCGTCACTGATGACCTTGAACTTGAATATTGCTATTCTGGGTCCCGTTCTATGGAACAATGGTAACCCTACAAGTTGTAACTCACTACCTTATACCTGTCCAGTCAGATCACGCTGAGCAATACTATGATCGTTCTTTGGAACGGGCCCCAAAGCATTAGCATTTTAATATAAGTAAAGAAGTGTAGATTTGAGATACAAGTTGTTCTTCGTATCGTATACGAGTAAATAATCTAACTGACTGAACTTCTAACCTATGAATATGCAAGGTCATGGTCAAAAACATGTCTTTTTGTTTTAACCAATTATATGGCAGATATTTACCTGGATCTTAAGTTGAATTATTGAATTGCAACAGCCGTTATTGTAGTTGCTTACTAATGTACGAGGTTAACCGAGGAACATTACTTTTAACGGTGACAACAAATACTTTTCATAATTGATCATCTTGAAAGGTCATCGTGTCCTTTTGTCACCCCATGGGTTTTAGAAGGTCAAATGGGTTCTCACTGATTCATTAGATCATGGCAATATGTCAGCTGTTATAAGTATGCACAAGTGGGTGTATCTGGTTGGAGTATAATAAATGTAGTGGTTATTTTTATTGTTGATTCAATTTACTAATTACAGTGTACCTGTAATTCAATTTCATAGTTTACTAATTATGTGGAATACTAGCCAATTAAATATCTTGTTTTACTGAGTATCTAGAATACAAACCAACTCAATTTCATAGTCTACATAAGTATTTAGAATACTATTGATCTAGAGTGGTAGTAATGATCTAGAGAGTGGTGCTAATGATCTAGAGAGTGGTGCTAATGATCTAGAGTGTGGTGGTGCTAATCTAGAGTGTGGTGCTAAAGTATGGTACTATTGATCTAGAGTGTGGTACTATTGATCTAGAGTGGTACACGTACACGTCCGACTTCTCGGCCAAAGGATATGAGGTCTAACCCTACCATAGGATCCAGCACCAATGTCTGCAGCAGTTAGCTTTGCGATGTGGACGTGATGGGGTAGTTATTGTAATTCAATCATCATCCTCGGTTCGTCGGTACCAGCTGGTGATCACAGGTTTACTGCGACACCCAGTGCTACAGGTGTTGCAGGTTTATACTTGCCGTAAACTGACAAGCTGTGATATGAGAAAATAATCTTTGCTGAACTCAAATAAATACTATATAAAAATATATAAATATAAATACATTTATATACATTAAAATTAAATACATCAAAATTAAATAAATTAATCCATTGCAAAATATCTTACAAGGATACTTTGCATTTAGTTTCTTTGAATCGTTTCAACAGTCCCTATTTGATCAAGTTTTAATTTTGGTGTTGTAAACCTTAATCAAAAAGGAGCAATTTAGCACAGTGGTATCAGGTACTGGCTACAACCAACACCAAAGTTCGAATTAGAACACTCTTGGGGCATGGTTTCATCCAAGGTAGAAAAGTTTTGTGGCCTAACTCGATCGACTCATCAATAATACATAGTAGCTTTGCAACCTGGGAACAGGTACATTGAAATTTGTTAGGTGTGTGGGAGTGGGTAGTAGCTATTGCTTTGTATTATACATATGAAGAATTTTGAGTTCGAACCCTAAGGGGTACGGTACCCACACAGTAGGAATTTATAATAGAAGGGGTGCAATGTCTGCAGCTATGGTCCGTGGTTCATGTGAACCATCTTTGGCTCGCTGGTTTTCGCAAATCTATGAAAGATCCCTGCAGTGATGTTAAACTCCACAATCACTTGCTGTCTTGCTGGAAATCATAAACAATAGTTCCTGCAGGTTGTCACCCCACTGTAAGCACATTGATCACTGGATATGTATGGAACGGCCCAGGACTTATGTATTATTACTTGGTTTCTTTGAAACTTTGTTGCATATGGAGCCGGCTCCGTGGAGTAAAGGTTCGAAATAGAGCGTCGGCCCAGAGTGCGGAAGGTCGCGGGTTCGATCCCCGGTCGCGTCGTACCAAAAGACGTTAAAAGATGGTACTTGTTGTTCCCCTGCTTGGCGCTCAGCAGTAAAGGGGTAAAGCAAGGACTGGTCGGCCTGGAGTCCGTATACTGTGTCTGAGTGGGGTATTCGTGTTCTATCTGCGGCATGATATACCTCCAGGTGACAAGCAGTACATATGCATGCAAGCCACGATGTGAGTGAAAAAATCTTGAACGTGGCTTTATACCACAAATCAACCAACCAATTGTTGCATTTGGTGCACTGCAGTGAAGAGAACACCTTCCGGTACTTCTGAACCCGCTGTGAATCACGATGCCGACTGCCACTTTCGTCTGTTCATCGTACAATTATACTATCAGTTCTACCAGTTGTTTGTGTTTGTTGATTAATTGAATATATTCTGTTTTGACTTGTATTTGTCGTTACAACTATTGAAGGCTGGCTCGTCGTTAGGGTCACCATTTTATTTCAAAACATTTGTCACACATCATGCTAACGGCACATGACGTCGGCATACGTTGTCCAGTTGGGAGTATTTATAGTTTTCTATTCAAAGTTTTGTTGACAATTATGTAATAAACGTATATTATTAATAGGATATTTAATGTGTTTAGTGAAATAGCATGTATCTCTCATATCGTGACATGGGAAAACTGATATCTCCTTTCCCACGTCACTTGATGAGTGATACGTGCTATTTCACTAAACACATGAAATATCCTCTCGCTCACTTCAGCAAATCTACATGGTTATAGGTGCCCAGTGGTATATTTGGATTAATTTGAAGTGAAAGTTGATCATTTGCAACTTACTTCTACATATACAACTGCTCCAAACACCAGTGGTATGAGGATGGTATCATATTTTGATTACTCCGCATTTCATGTCCGTATATTATTCCTATTGCTCTCAAATTCCTCGTACAGGAATTAAAGAGGTTGTCCTCGTATTCGCAGTTTAATATAAATGATGTGTTAACTCGAGCACATGATACATGGCTGTACGCTATAGTTTGGCATACAATGTAATGAATGACGCCCCTATTTGGTGGATTCTCTGCATAAATACTTTGTGAAATGAAAACAAAATGTTATTTTATACCAAATGTACCATGTAACCAAAATTTAAAATTCATTAATGTATTTTTTCCTTTTTCATTCCATAAAGTATTTACCAAAATAATCTACCAAATAAAGGTGTCAAAGGATTTCATGCCAAACTATGATGAACATAACTGAGCTACAGCCAGTCACTGATTGAACTAGGAAGACGGTTTGCGATCAATATTGCCAATCTATAGTCAAATCCTTCATTCCTACTAGCCTGGATACTAGTAGTGTGACCTGGCCTCGCACATTGTCGTGTATATTTGTTTGGGTATAATGTGATCTACCAACTGTCTGTTGTACTGAGGCATTGAAATATCGGTCTTAGTGCTCCTGTAGCAAAAATTAGTCATTTCCTTGTTTTAGAAAAACTGCAGAGTCAGCATATTTTAGGTTTGGCAGCCATTGTGTTATCAACTGGGATCACTCTGAATAAACACCAAGAAGGCTTTCGTGTGATGTTGCTTTTAATTTTGTAATGATTAGCTCGTGTGTGTGCACGCGCGTGTGTGGTTTGAAATAATAAAACCTGTTAGCCTGAGCTATTTTCCCCCAATATTGTAATTAAAGATATCCTAAGACTGGTAAAATTTCAATCTTTATCAGAATTATTAAATTTTAATCATTCTATGAAGTTATAAAGGTACGTTTCCATCCCTGATCTTAAAAAAGTCTTTGAAATGTTTCCAATATTAATTATGTTGATATCCCTTTGTACACCAATGGTAATAGTTACCCACAAATTTGGAGGTTTTGCTGGGCAAATTCTTGGCTCCATGACAAGAACATGACCTGATCCTGGTGTATCTGGACAGGCTTGTGGACTGGTAGCCCTTCGTATTGCTGTCCTGGGAGACGCGAGTCGTAAACGACTGGACGAGTGTGGCAACGTCGTCTGTAGACGCAAAACCTGTTGTGGCATTGGCATGTAATCTCGAGTGATGCTACATACGACATTGGTTGGGCTGTAATTTTCATTGCTGATAACGTTAAATTTTAGATTTCGTGTTGACATTTTTGTGAATTTCATTTCATTTCATGTGTAATCTTAGAATTGTGCTCTGCGAATTGGCTGAGAAATCGTAAAATTACAACAGACACAAAACGTAGCAATCTAAGAAATGAAATTTCCGCTCTACGTAAAATTATCACAACTCGGGGTTATACAAATATGCATATTTCTAATTAAGTAGTTGACATATCGGGCTGGAATTCTTATTACATAATCATAGGCTCATGTGTTATCGATGAATAAAATGTCCCCATCTGGCATGGCGTATTTGTGGTAAAATCATGCCTCATTCAATACCAAGTAGATCGCGGAATGATTTTCAATAATATCGAAATATTGCCTACTTGAAAATTCCGTGAAGCCAATATCCTTTGAATTGAATTATACTTGAATTGAAATATTCCTTGTTATGAATTTGTTTCTTTCATTCAAGTAAAATTATTTTGTAATGACATGTTTTGGGCATGCGTGGTCTTGACTTTGCCGATTTCCAAGGGAAGTAACATAGTTGCAAATTCTGCGTATAACTAATGTAGAAACAATGTGTATGATCGATACTAACATGTTACAGGATTGGATATTTAGAGAATACAAATAAAAACATCATACTACCAAGTATAAGTATAAGTACTAGTATATGGGCTCATGCTTACCTATTCACTGTCGATTCGTGTTCTGATCTTATGTCAATGAAACATAAACCGATTCATATAAAATACCATGGTATTCATGAAATATCGCCATTAAAATCTACATATCTAAGTTTATTGAGTTCATATATATGGGCAGCCCATAGATTCAATAATATTCTATCGGTTGTTTATCACTGGATGTGTACGTGCCTGACTCCATGCTAATAATAACTTGACCTAGTTAAACTATGACGTAATATTCGCGCAGCAGACTAGGTATATTCCACAGGCTAGCTGTGTACAGACTTCATTGATGGAAATGAATCCCTGTTCAGTTGTTTTGCACGATTTCTAATAACATATGAAGGTCAATTAGATGCACTGCATGTTCAAATAGCGTGTTTATTAACTGCAAAATCTCTATCTAGCTGTCTGTCTCGAGTCTACGTGCAACTCCTTCATGACATTTGAAATATGAAATACAACTTGTTTTTGGTCACTACATGCTAAGTCCATACATTCCAACATCATTACATATTCAAACAAGGCTGTTGTCCACTGCATATTTTATATTTGAGTGTAGAAGCATCATGCCGGTGATTGCTTTGATCTTCTGTTTACAAAATACAATTTCCCGCCGTCTTGACTGAATACTAAACTTCCCTTGTACACAAATTTTAATGACACATCTCATTAGGCAATTATCCATCGACGAGTGCATTTTGATTGCCATCCGTGTCCAGTCTATTATTTTCAGAGAATGTTCAATGAGTTCTCTTTTGCACGTGATTTGGGCAACCTCGTATGCCTTCAGCACTCGATAGAAAGGACAGAAATGTCAACCTCATATGCCTGCAGCACTCGGAACATTACGTCGACCAATGACAGAGATTCACTGATAGTTTATGCTATGCAATACTGAAATTAAAGCTCCACTATTCCAGATACATGGTCCATTAAAAAAATTAATTTGCTATATGAAATTTTCTATAACATCCTAAACATGGTTGGAAACCTAATCAATAAAACCAGAGCCAGGATATTTTGATACAAACAACAAATGTTTCCTAAACTTCCTAAATTTGACTAATCCTTGGTTCTTTAACACTGTAAGAAATGGCACAGGCCAATTTGATAATGCTAATTTTCAATTCTTGAAATTTAGCAAGAATTTATCCCTTGTTATGTATCGCGATCGATTCATCCCTCTCCGTCGTGACGGATTAAGTCCTAAAATACCACTGAATGCTACGGGTACAGTGTTATAATTTGTTTACAGCCACTGTGCTGGGCAAGAACTGGTCAGTCTCCTGGCTTTGAACTATTTCTGTATGTCTATATGGTTATTTGTACATTTGGCATATTGTTATGTATGGGTATAAACAATAATTTAATGACTTACTATTTGGTATATAGTCAAAGCATTTTGTCTGTGATACAGCAACACAGGTTTGGAAAACTTTCAAATGTACATATTACTTGTTTGCATATAGAAACAGCCCTTGAAGTAATTATATTCAAAGAAGTGACTCATTGTTTACTAAACAAGTAGTGTAACACTTAACAGCTGTCAAATACTGATATTCCAAAATATCGCCTTTCAGCTAACTACTTTACATTTCCAGTGATAAATGGCTGTTCTACATAATTTAGGGCTTCTGTAAAATAATTTACATTTAATTCAGGTTTTCTTAGATTTTTGTTTGTCACGACGAATGGGTCAAAGATTCCTGCTGGGACGTAAAACAAGAATTCACTCGCTGACTTAGATTTTTCACAGAAATATGTAAACTTTAAGATTATTCACAGAAATAGGTAAACTTTAAAAATGTTCATCAGATACTCGTAATCATGGTACATATTTTACTCTTTATAATGTTCCCTTTCTTGTGTATTTTTCACAATTCAGAAATATAATCAAACCACAACCAATGTGGTAACATGATGATGTTCTCAAATTGATGGCCCAATTCAATATTGAATGCTTTTAAATTTGATTGTATTGTACAAAGAATGTTCCATTAGATGACATGTCGATCTGTCCATCTTGAATGGTGGTCATCACATCTGCTTACAGCATTAATCAATGGTCTGGTCATTGGATGATGGCAGACCCCTGTGTTCTTCTCTCCATGGTCAGTCTTGCCTCATCTGTCCAGTGGCTGCAGATGTCCATTGCTTTGACCAGCTTTGCCATGAGACCATCATGGTGCCCTGTTGAATTCATGGGTCTGGAAGTCTTGCTGTTGGCTGGGCCATCATCATAATGTGATCTTTTGCCATTCGTGATTCATGGTGTCGGTAGATTCATACTGACAATCGTGCTGCAAGCTGTCCCTCCAAAGGGTGTGTTATTGACCATTAAAATGATTCAGTCTCGGTTGTAACAAAAGTCGATGAGTTTGGTCACAAATTTGGCTACTGTGATAAGTTCTTCTCAAAACTTGGTGCTGTGACGTAAAACAATAATTCACTTCTCAAAACTTGAGGTCCATTTCTAATGTAGTTTTCCCTGATACTCTATGATTATTATTTCTGTAAATTTGAACTTGAGAGACTCGGAGGTATGTGACAAATGTCTTAATATTAACCCACCAAAGCCAATGATAGCAATATCATGGTTATTTGTCCAATGCCAATAAAAAAATTGATAAGTACACATTGAATACGGTATAGTCTAAAATTATTTGAACGGTATGTCATTATGAATTGATGTTATTACCATTCAGATAAAATTGTAGGAATCTCATTGGTCGAGAGCCTAAGTGTACCACACTGTATCACGTTAGCTCGTTTGTTTTGCCTGGTAATATGGATTCTATCCCCCCGAATAATACTTGTATTTGGGGGTCGGCCATTTTGCTCTGATCGCGCTACTGCTGATGACTGAATCTTTATATAGCCAATTTATAGTCCATATAATAACTGAATAAACAGATTAATGAAGTGTAATAAACAGATTAATGAAGTGTGCGTTACTGAACTAAAGCTTACCTTATTCAAATTATTAACGATAATTATGATAGTTTTCTCTAACATTGCCAATGGTCCTAGACAATTACATCATAATCACTGGCTACCTCACGTCATGAATGACCTTTGTTACTCGTCATGAATGACCTTTGTTACTCATCACTACATGCATCGCACGATAAATGTGGTTTCACTTGGACTAGACTAATGGAAATAACTAAGTCGGATGTATGGAAATAAAACTTAAGATCTGAAAGGTAATACATTTGTTATTTCACGGTTTCAATGGTGATACGATGTCATGTGATACGATATCATGTGATACGATATCATGTCGGTCCGCAAGATTCCGTATTTCCTGAGCCTCATGATATATGGGATCTTGCGGACCGACATGACACTGTATCAACCTTGAATAAGTTGAAACATAGAAATAACTAATAGTATTCATTAATCACTGGAATTGTAACACATTCTGTTTATTTTTCATGATTTCTGCCTCTTTGCCCACAAGCTTACTGATCAGATGCAAGGTCTTCTTTCTTGCACTCGCAACTATCAACGGGTTCATTGTCGGCCAATCAATCTTTTGTCATGGATGTGATAATACCTGCCTCTATATTGTAATGACAGTAGATGAATATGAATAACTTATATAACCAGATATCCTACTTCACTGGAACTTGCGTAACGCCAGTGAGGATATTTAGGTTAACTTGCCTGCTGAGCTAACTAGTCGATACCCAGCAGGGACATTGTTTTTGTTTTTGCAAATAAATATATAACACTATGACGAAATATTTCTGGCTTTAGGTGACCTTCATAGTCCCTGGTGGGATTGGAGTGTACGTGTCTAATCATAGATTTTATCACTTATTAGGTAGACAATTTTGTGGTATGGTCTTCAATATGTTGCTAAAATCTTTCCGTAGACCATTGTATAAAGTCAATATCTGGCATGATTTAAAGGCTGAACATTTTTTTACATTTTCGTTATCCCATTAATCATGATTATTATTTTGTTTTCATAATGTATTGTGTTAAATGTTATCGTCGTCGTGTATGGGTGAAATATTCCTGCTTCCAATTCATTCATTCATACCAAGAAAATGTTAGGGCAGTGGAATGAGTGAGTGATTTGTTGCTCGACCTGTAGCAGGAATCTTTAACCCATACGCAATGGAAGATTGCCCAACTTCTGAAACAAAGTAACCAGTTTGAACCTGCCTGGGTGGCTTGGCAACAAGTCCATGTGTCGTAATAATGTGCAATGTCTGCCCTTTACCCAGTGCAGTTATCATCCTTAGTACAGCAGGGACCAGCCTGTGATTGCAGGTATTCTGCAACTCTGTGTGCTACAGTTGTTATGTTTCATTCTGTTGTAAACCATATGAGTTCATTTAATTCTAAAGTCGGACATAAACCAAAAGAATAAGTAAATAAGATATTTAGGCTGATTGGACCGGCTGAAGACTAAATGAAGTCCATTCAATATCGTCAATACTTCTTGCTGTTTTCAGTACAATAATGAGTAAGCAAGTACTTCTGTTTCGATAATTAAAAATACCTTTGTTTTATTATCGTTCCATATAATTTGTCATCTAAATATTTCTAGTCAATATGGTGTTAATGTTGGACAAAAATGTCAAATTTTAACAATTCAACTTCCAACTAAGCATTTTTATTATTGCAACATGGACCTGGATTATTATAAGCATGCTTTAAATTTTTGCTATTGTTTCTTAAATAGACAAACAAAAGTGCCAGCTGTAATCCAACCACTCCACCCCCTGCTTTGACTGGGGTCTTTGAACCCCACTGTATACATGTGTTTGTGGTAGGGATAGTCTGTGTAATTAACCCTATGGTTCCCAGCATTACATAACCTGCTTTTGAATGCTGATCACCCATACTTCTCTCCAGCTAATTGCATATCAATACAATCTCTCCCAGAAGTTGTAGCTTGATGGAAGGTTAGTATTCCTTGTATCACAACCCCCCAGTTACCCACTATTGCTTCCATCTCCCCACGTTTATAAGGGTATATCGCTACAATCTTACATAAATTAAAAATGATGGACGGTTAGTATTATTAGAATCCTCCCCATTTGGAAGTACAGTATAACGATACAATATTTCCCAAATATTTATCATGGTACAAGATTAGTATGACTATTATTCCCCCCCCCCCCTCCCCTTTCCCTCCCCCATTTTCCTTTAATACGTATATTGACGCAATATCTCCAGGACATAGAGCATGACAGACGGTTATTATTAGTAGTATCGCGCACCCCCCACCCCTTTTCGCTCCCAGTAACTCCTTTGGAAGGGTATATCAATACAATATCTTCCAGAAATTTAGCATGATTGGTGGTTAGTATTACTAGTACACCCCTCCCCCCCTGCCTTTCCACCACCCCCCCTGCCTTTCCACCAATCCACCCCCTCCTCCTCCCATTCAGAAGGGGTAATCAGTAGCATAGCAACCCATCCCAGGGGGGAGGGGAATGCCGCTTGCCAGCACATGCTAGCTACCTGTATAAGTAAGTAGACTTGCAGCAGGGAAGCCTCAGTCAGTATGGTCCAGGCTGGGACCTAGAAGCAGGGATTACTACACCCAGATATACAGAATGACCAAGCAGTGTGTGTCGGAAATGATTATTTCACAGTCGCCACTGGACGGGGACTCTGGTTCCTCCGACCATCATGGTATGTGGACTGACGAGTTTGCCTTGAAAAACCTCTTCTCTCCGGTTTTCGGAGATCTCGGTGAATGTTCCTATACTGCCAGAAATGTGAATGTACCTGTATGAGAATGCAGGGATGGTGTATTATCCAGTTAT
Organism: Lepetodrilus schrolli; assembly: GCA_032361225.1. NCBI lineage: Eukaryota > Metazoa > Mollusca > Gastropoda > Lepetellida > Lepetodrilidae > Lepetodrilus > Lepetodrilus schrolli. The sequence continues at coordinate 27,917 of JAUTBT010029959.1, read as the reverse complement.
TTTGACTTTTGTTGATTTTTTTCCATGTTTAATTTAAAAAGAAAATTAGCACGATTATCGTGTGTGCTCATTTCGATTCAGCGATTTGGACGTGTATTATTAATGAATTTACCACTTTGGATAATAATTGCATTGTGTGTAACTCTGTTCTGGGGGGGAGTGTATCAGTGTTGGTTGATGTCCCATTATCAATCGGTTGTTTTTACAGGTCTGCAAGATATCCTTTAATTAGTGTTCTGTTTTTTAACATGTGGAAAGGAATCCTTATAGGATAATGCTTGCAGACTGTTTAAATTCCAGGCATACTAGTGCCTTTTCCTCCCGTGGCTTTGAACCGTCGGTATATACATGGGCTTGTTACCGGATTAAGTACATGTCTGTAACAGTGGATGACCTCCTGGCAGATGGATAGATGCACATATATGTGGAATTTGTATTCTGTTATGACTTACCTAGGCACAAGGGCCCAAGTTTGTTGCATTCTGTAGGTGCGGAGAGTTCTGAAAATTCTATTTTGGGCTGCTGAAGATCTCTGGATAGCTCAGCAGAGTCTTTTTGCTCATGTCTGCATTACTATTATAGGAACTGAAGATGTGCAGGGGATTAGTGCAGTACCTTGTATGACCCACATATGAACCGTTTTTATCTTTTATCTATCTGGTGCTGGGTCAGTCCAGATAAATTTGTTCTTAGGTTTATGGCTGTTTGTATTGGTAGCCTTGACTCTGGTATGATTGTGTTTATTCAGCAATTTGGTAATTGTTTGCATTGATCTAATTGGCATGTTTACCCCCATGCAATGACACCCATATATCTAACTGGAGATAAATTTTCAACATTTCGATCATTAGAAGAATTAATATTAATATAATACGTACCCTGTATTGCCAGTATGTCCCATGATTTCATTGTTTATTTTGTCCAGTTTTAGCAAAATTATCACATGGGTCAAATATTCCCTCAGCGATGTAAAATACTATAAATGAATTTAGTATATTATTTTTTAAATCTTATTCTTTCTCAAAATATTTTGTCAAGTTCAGTGTTTTGTATAATATTTATTTAACTGTCTCCATACTCAATTTTTCTCAATTGTACAGTTGGAATGTACTCCTGTTGATCAGTATCGTTCAGACTATCCTCGGACGATCAGTGGCATCCAGGATTTCTCCTACTGTGCTGCGACTATCCTACAAACAGTGGTTAAATCACGCTTTGAAGTGGTATTGATTATAGTATGCCGACAATTGTGAGGGCCTTGTATCGACTCGGTACTTGTACTTGTACTAAACAAACGACTGGAAGAACCGACTATGTAGCCTCATCCATACTGCAGTGCTTGCCCCCAGTTGGGTGTGGTGTTTTCGCTTTGCATTAGAACAGTACTTATCTTTCTGTGAAGTCATTGCTGGCATGTTCCTCTTGAACTCTCCCCTCCCACAACCATCCACTGCATCCATATAAGCTCAGTCACACACGACATAACTTGCGACATAACTAACATGTCTACAAGTCTAGTCACCACTAGTAGCATTATTTGGCAATTAAAGACATTCTTGTAGCAGGTGGACTTCTCTGGGTATCTACAGACTTCCAAATACAAATGGCTGCATGGAGTTAACTACAAGGGCCAGCCGGGCCACAGCTGTTTTGTTGGTTTAGGAATCGACATGATAATATAGGATATCATTATGACAGGCTACAAGTGATGACTCTTAAGGTCCACCGATTTTTTTTTTAACCCCCAAAAAATAAATCGCTTTGTGGTGATAAAAAAAATAATACAATAATACTAGTAATTAGTGGTCAGGAGAATATGATTTCATGAGTTATTACTAAAATATGAAATTGATATGAATATTTGTCAGTGCAATAATATACTAGTAAAACATGCAGTCTGGATGTGATCATTCTGTGCTATTGTATCTGAACATATGACTGCTGTGTTTCATCAGTTTTTGATGAAAAAAACACAATAAAGAGTTTGAAGGAGGACTTTCGTAATGAGACGATGCTTCTTACCAAAACATGACATTGCATTGCCACGAACAACTTTGTACGATTGTTCCCTAATGAAGACTGCATCTGCCAATCACAATGATTGTTCTGTCCACATTAATTACCCAACATTATCCAGCTAATTGATATTGCTACACGCACTGATACAAATGTGAAGGAATTGGTGCAGGCTACTAACAGCTGTGTGCCACATCACTATGAAATGTGAGCCACGCATACCAACAGCATGACCTTCGTAGGCTCATCCATGAAGGTCAGCAAGCCACTGCAGGTAAAACTAGTAGCATTAGGCTGGCAGCAGTGATAGTTTCTCTTGAGGTATGACTGGGGGGAAAAATCTGATTTTTCTTTCGGCTGTTGATTTATCCGAAGATGTGCTTGCATCTAACAGTTTATGAATAAAACAAATGTAAAAAATAATATTTACAACAAAAAAAAAAATATATATATATATATATTATTTTTATTTGTTTTATTTATTTCTTTATATATATTTATTATTTTAAAAGATTTAATGACAGCAGCAAAGTTTAATATTTTTACACGAGCATTGTTGGCGGAGCTTTTTCCTGAACTTTTGTTTTGTTGTTTTATTTAATTATTATTTTTTTAAAAATGTGTATGCAAAAGCCATAGTAGTTCAATATTATTACAAGATTACATGTTGCAAGTGACACCACTTGGCAGAGCATATTAATTTACAATTCCTAGGATAACATAGTTTAAAATATAATTACATTTTTCAGATTTGTTTTGTTTTGATTATACAATAAAAACAATTTTGTTTTAAATAGACAAATTTAATGTCACATCGTTGCATGTATAACACAAAGGGCATTGCTTGACAGAGCTTATTAAGTTATTAAGTGTCCCAGGATTTGATGTTTTGTAATGTTTACCTGCATGTGATGTACATGTAATTCTAACAGTGAGTTGGTATTTAACTGATGAAATGTCTGAGGTTATTTATTAATGCTCGGTTTTGCTGGAGGCAACCAGAGGTGTCCATAAAACAGAGGTGTCCCATAAAACAGTTGTCCCATAATACAGGTGTTCCATAACCAGGTGTTCCATAAAACAGAGGTGTCCCATAAAACAGTTTGGGATTAGTTTTGGTTGTACGTGCATATTTTCGTTTTTAGGAAGAGGTCGACTCAGTATTGAATCCACAATACCTTGCTTCATTGATAATGTTCTAATGATAAAATGTATACACTTAAGATCCTTGTTTAATTTTTTTTTATTGTATTATCCCATCTGTTTCTTGTTTTATCAAAATTATTGTATTATCCCATCTGTTTCTTGTTTTATCAAAATTATTGTATTATCCCATCTGTTTCTTGAACTGTAGCATCGATTGTTGCAGAGAAATCTTAATTTTTCCCTTTATTTATCAACAGTCCATTATTGTTCTAGTTGGGGTTTTTTATACCACAATCGACATTTGAATATCTCATTCACCTTGAAAATCCTTAAATTACTGTACTTTATATTGCCACATTTGTAGTATAAATTTTAGATGTATTCTGAAAAGAAATATGAATGAATGGACAAATCATTTTCACCATGTGGGATTTTTCTCTGTATTTCTGTTACTATTCATTTTGTAATACTGCAATTGACATTTGAACATTCTGGTTTAACTGTTGCCTAATCTACCTACGCAGTAAATCCACCACGCTATTACATGTCTGAGGTAAACAAGGGAAATGTTTAGTGGCGCACTCAACGGTTTACCATGAAGGCATGCTGCCAAGTCAGTCTAAGCCTTTGGTGCCAAACCTAGGCCTGTAGCTTTATGCACACATTCCCGTTTGTGTTTTGTTGTTCCGATATTACACAGAAAGACAGTCGAGGGTTTCTGAGAAAAAGGTTTTTGTTGATGCATAGCAGAACATGGAGATCTTGAGAATTGGTTTCGATTTAGAGGGTGTGGTTAGGTTTAAAGGTGTGGTCGCATGTAGATTTGGAGGATGCAGTTTCATTTGGAGGATGTTTAGAATTGGAGAATTTGGAGAATCGGCTTTCCGATTTCATACATACATACATACCAGTACATATAATACGTATTCACGATGGTACTGTAATGCGTATTAGTGATGAATTAGACTCGGTGTATTGCACAAGGTACATTAGTTGATTACATAATGGTGTTATCTATTTTTGGATGCATGCTGTCGAGCAAATAACGAAGTAAGTAATATGACGAAGCCAGGGGATTTGTGTTAAGATGTGGAAGGAAGGAATACCTTTGGACATGGCTTGTTACTATAATCCATATTTTAATTTAACCCCTTCCTTCCAGAAAGGAACAGGAGGGAGACTGATAAAAACAATACCGGACTAGAATGGACATGTAGAATGCAATTCATGATAGGATGTTTTGTCTGTATGAGTGACAGAATCTTGAAAGTGGCTGTAAACCCCAATTCAAATAAAGTAAAATACAAAAGTTTCCTCTATACTGCAATGTATACTGCAAATAATCTTTGAAGCGGCTAAACCTCGCCCTTCCCATTCCCCACCCCCAAAGATATAAATAAAAATGTTTCGTTGTGCTCGAGACTACAGCATGGCAATGGAGATACCCGATGCTTCTGTGCCCTGTCTTTGGCAAACTCTCAATTTCCATTTGTAAATGTTTATGTGCATCACATTTGCACCACGAGATGTATTGATTTTAATAGAGCAAGGCTGTCTTGGAATTACTTCCCCTTGGCAGTGAGAGAAACCACATTTTAGTGTCCGTCATTTGGGATACCCGTCTGCTTACATCCTACCTGATCAATTTTTCATAGACCCCCTTTATTCCTCTACTAAGTACTAGAATAACATGGGATGTAATAAAAGTGGCATATTTGTTGTATGTAATTGCCCTGAATGTGGGCTATAATTAGATATATTTGTTCAATGGATCGGCTGGTAAGTAGAATGGTAACTGAGCAAGGTTAAACCAGTATTTGGTGAAAAGGCTGACTAAGCGAGAAAATACTTTTAAATAGTCACGTATGTACACAGTGTAAAAATTAGTGACGGAAAGTGGTGGATGTTAATGTTATCTTGCGTCGCCGTGTCTGGAAGTGTGGCTTTAAACACGGGGTAGAGGGGAGAATAAGTGATGATAGTTGGAAGTGGTAATATGGAACATGTAATGTGCCAGTGCAGTTGGATGTGAAGCATATGTTGGTGTGTATTGTCTCGAGCTGTGCCTTGGGAGATTCTATAGGCACACTTGGCAAGTGCCCTACATTCCTAGGTAACAATTCTCCATATGAATGTCACTGTGTACCGTAGTTAGTGTTCGTACCTACAAAATCTTCCGGCCATCCATTGGACACAAAATGACTGAAGGTAATTGCAGCAATCGAGAAATTTACTAGGATTTTCAACCCACCTGCGCTGGATTTTAATCCGATTCCCGATGTTTTTCTGGTTATATGTACTGTGATCGAATTGAGGTTACTTTATGATGTATTGATATTCAGATTGAAGGTGTAGTCAAAAGGCGAGTGCAAAGGCATTAACCCTCTCCATGCTGGATTATGCACAGGCACAGCTCTTTAGGCCATTTCTGGTTGCCTCAAGCTGGAGAGGGTTAATGTGAATAATGAGCATTTGTGATCTGATCTGATTCTATTTCTGTTTCATAATTCATGTAAGTAAGTACATCTATGTATTGAAGGATGTGCAACCTACTCAATAGTACTCAATAGTCGCGTATGGATGAAAGATTCCCGCTGTGATGTAAAACAATAATTCACTCACTCATTTAATAGTACTTATAATAATAATTCATTGTGAATAAATTTATCATTGCAATCAATCAACATAATAACCTCATGTTTTATTTTTTAAATAATATCTACGATGTCTAGTCTTCATAATCCAAAGCTATTTAAAAACATACATTAGCCTTTAGAACAAGGTTGCATATCCATTCCATACCTGAATATTTGTCATCTGCTTATATTGATGTATATTCCAAGTGAGACTTGTATAGATCCATCCATACATTGAATACAAATCTATAAGTAATTTCGTTGTTCTGTTATTATTGTTGCCATTGTAAACACACTATTTGATAAAATCTAAACAAACTATCCATCCCTCTATCGATTTCTAATATATATTTGCCTAATAATATTTACACAAGTTCACAATAACATTGAATCCAAACCAGATGAGATGACAATAACGGCACAAATCCAAACCAGATGTCTTGTAATAGATTTGTTTATAGTCCAGTAGCTAATGCCCTGATTCTATATTGTGTCCACAGAAATCCAAACCAGATGTCTTGTAATAGATTTGTTTATAGTCCAGTAGCTAATGCCCTGATTCTATATTGTGTCCACA
>JAUTBT010029959.1:0-21442 GCA_032361225.1 Lepetodrilus schrolli | reverse complement strand
GAAATCCAAACCAGATGTCTTGTAATAGATTTGTTTATAGTCCAGTAGCTAATGCCCTGATTCTATATTGTGTCGACATGAAATGTCTACATACCGTACATTTCTGGGATGTTTTGTTCATGGTTTAAGCCTAGATACATCTAGTACTTTGGAGGGAGGGGCACACTATATTACAATTTGTATGTGAAACTGTTACATGGTATAATATTGTTTGATAAAAAACAACAACTGCAACTCTTATTGAGTCGTATGTACACAATTAATGCAATAATGACACGAATACGCAAAATAGAGGTATCCTGAGACTAGCTGTTCTTTTTCGATGATTGCACCTCGAGACTGTCGCTGTAACTATATGTAACTAGTGCCTTGGTTAATTAGAACATATCTCTACACACATCTGTAAAGTTGGTTCAGCCAGAGCTACCAACACAGGTATGAGAGAGCAAACCTACTGAAGCGTGTCAACCGTTGTACAGTGATTGCTGTGGGCTAAACTGACTCATTGTCACGTGCATATAGGTCAGAAACATATTACTAATAATTGTAGTTTTAGATTCCTGTGGAGATAATAGAAATATGCTTCGTAACAGTTTCGGAAATTTATGGATGTTTGTATATGTATTTAATCAGTCTTTCTTGCAAAGTGCAACAGTTTGTTTCCGACATAACCATAATCTGTAGTCAATTTGTGTGGTGGTAGCATCTGTCCATGGAAAGTATTGTGATGTGATGACGAATATAATCCTATTCATATAAATATTGCCCCTGTTTTTCTAAATTTACTAATCGCACACAGTCTATGGGCAATTTCTTTTATATTTCTGTGAAAAAACGAACCCAAACCCCAACAGGATTTATCTATAGCCCCACTTAAGAAGTAAATTAGAAGTAAATGTTGATGGCCAAAAGAAATGTTCAAATGGGCGTGCTGTTATGTGGTAACGAGGCTGTGATGAATTTATCTAAACTAAAACATTGATTGTTGTATAAAGTTTAAAACAAAGACAACGCCACTAAATGAATGCTACTATAGTTGGCCATATGCTGTGTTGTGAAACTGGTCCTCTTTCTAGGTGGTGCACACGTTCAGTAACACTATATTGAAATTTGTAATGATGGCACGAAATCGGCTCTGGTTTTTTATGGTTCACTGCCTTTCGTCAAGCTTTGCTACCTGCAATGTATTAGATTTTTAAAATATTAATTAAGGCACAAGTTATGTGGGAATAGTGGCGTGTGTTATATTTTATAGTTTTATACTTATATTTGTATGTGATTTACAACCATTTTGTCTGTCATTGTTCTGTTTATCACTGTCTATCAATTGTATGCTCTGGTAAAAATCTTTCTCTAAAATTTAATCGCTTACAGGTAATAAAATCTATTAAAAAAATTTTTTTTCTGTTTAGGATGTTTAGTTGATGTATCCTAAACAATATTTATTATTTCTTTGCAATCATGAGCTGCTGATCTATCTATTTATTTTAATAATTTTCATGCATTTTCTTTAGATAATTAATTTTCAGGACAATCACTCGTCTATTTCGATACTTACTCCAAAACACACTTGAATAGACCCTTCTCAATTCCCCAGGTGTTTTGTCGTAAGTATCTCAGAGAAATAGAAAATACAGATAATTTTCTCCTTTAATAATTATTTTATCTATTACATGTGTGCATTGTATAATAATTGATTTACTTTCTAAATGAGGACGTTTTTGTATTTTCAGGAGAAAATATCCATCTGAAAATTCTTGTGCCCAGCATAGCTGCAGGAGCCATCATTGGAAAGGGCGGAGAAACCATCGCCCAAGTCCAGAAAGAGGCCGGAGCACGTGTCAAAATGTCCAAAGCAAATGACTTCTATCCAGGTAACAATATTTTTAAATATTGACGATTTTGAACTATAGAATATTTAGATCTGATGATCAGACTATTTAGTATAAGTGAAAGAACCTTGAAAGTTGCCATAAACACCAATTTTAAAAAAAAACGCATGTCAAAATGTTCTAATAAAAAAGTAAATGGCGTCTGTCCAGGTAATAACAATTGTTTTAATTACTGCACATTTTGAGACTCGCAGTTCAGAAGATAATGAAAAGTAGCATTTAATTAATACAAATCTTTTGTCATGTATCTGTCAAAGTCTTTATCTGTATTGAAATTAACATTCTGTTCAGTATGGTTGTATGGCCTGCTACAATAATGGGACCTTGATATATTAAATACCATGTGTTCTACGAACTTTAATCTACAATTTTCCGATCCCGATTTGTTTTCCAGGAACAACGGAAAGAGTCTGCCTCATCATGGGACCCGTAGAATCCGTACGTCGAGTTCACAATTTCATCATGGAGAAAATCCGAGAAAAACCAGACCCTAACCCAAAACTGGACGAAACCAAGACCACGTTTGAACGTCATCGTCAGGTAGAAGTCAGTTGAGTTTGATTATCACTTTCATCCACGTGCACACCATGTTCAACTGAGTTGTCTCACAACCGGCACCAGGAAAACCGTAGGTTCCGAATGTTCGGAAGCATGGCGGAGCCCCGACGACGAATTATCGCTGACCGATACCACTGAATTTTAATCTAGTGGCGTAAGAATTCAAAAGATGAGGCACCCTTTCCATGGAAAAATCGTAGCGCTACGAGTTTTAACTCGATGAGATGTACTGGAGTTACGATACTACTCTTGCAGTGCTACGATCATGGAGACCCTGGTCTGTGTTTTATGAAAGTGTCGTACTGTAGTCATGGCATTAATCATGGTGTATAACATAACATGCCTTTACTGTAGCAGGAAGTTCCTCAATTTACGCCATGACACACATGAAGCTCGTTACGTATGGGTGAAATATTTCCGCTGTGACCTAAAACAATAATTCACACATTTCACGAAGCGCAAACCTAAATATTTGAGACCTTGACATTCCTATTTACGTAGCAATTCATTGTCCGAAATTTCCAAGGATATTATTCAAATTAGACCGCACGTGAACCAAATGAAAGCTGACTGGGATACGATATGTTGAATTTTAGTGACTACGGTGAATTTCGGTGAACATGGTGAACAAATTTGAGGGTGGCCTATTGGATTTCGCATCATTGCACATCCCGTTCATATCTTGGTCACTATTCTAAACTTCATTTCATTCCTGTTAACCCGTCATCGAGCACCTTTCCTTGATCACGATTCATGCCACCACCTCCGTCATAGACCCTTTCATTCATTAACAATCGCATCATTAAAACTTTTTATGAACTGACAATCGGTCTCATGACGTTAAAAAAAATCTCACCAATGTTTCTCTCTCTCCTATAAACTGGTGTTGGTTGCTTTGAAAATTCAGATGAATATATTGTTCATGTTGTAGTTTGTAGATACAAAACTTGCATGAAATAAGCGAGATTTTACGTGGATATCGTGTTAACTGTAAGTTTAAAATATAATAACATGATCAAAGCATTGCATTCATATTTCACCATTGACTTTATCATTTCTATTCATTTTTCCTTTATCATATTTCATTTCATTGCCATCATTATAAATATGTACAACTTCCACTGAAGATAAATTGGATTTGGGGAATATCCGAGTTGAAGTATAACCTAAAAAGATTAATGTTCCTAGGCGACTGAAATCTGCCACTACCAGAGTATGCTTCACCAACAGCGGAGGCTAATTCCTGATTATACACGCTATACCAGATGATGTACATTTCCAGATTAATGTTGACGCTTTCTGATGAGAAATGTTGTAAACCTAGAGTTATCTGCACTTGAAAGCCTAGAGTTATCTGTTCTTGAAAATCTAGAGTTATCTTTGCCTAGTCATGTCGACTGTCGACCTATTGTTATTTTCATTTTAGCCATCGGGCCTAACAGCGAGCATTGCAGCGTAGCACGGCTAGATTGTGATTTAATTGGTTACTTCCGATTTTATTTAACGAGCCTTCTGATCGTCTATAAAAATCTGTTCGAGGTAATCATATTGCTCCATTACGAAATCGGTGAAAATGCCTTCACTAGGCTTGTAGATTAGGAGTTGAAATGCGCCTTAAAACAAAATTATGACTCAAAATGCACTATTGGTTTTGTGTAATTCTCGACCATCTACAACACATTTTAGGGGTCATTTGTTTCAAGAGTAAAATAAGTAGGTTTTGTCCATCAGGGCAGACCTTGAGGAAATCAGGCCTAGCTGTTGCAGCGGAACTGGCATACTAGTGAATGAACGAAACGCTGTTGGTAGAGCATGCTGTTGCCATAGTTGACCCAAACACTAAAGCAGTGGCTGGCTTGTTTTCCAGGTGAAAATCCTAGTTCCAAACAGTACTGCTGGGATGATTATAGGAAAGGCCGGAAACTTTATCAAGCAAATTAAGGAGGAAAGTGGAGCGTATGTGCAGATTTCTCAAAAGTCTAAAGAAACTAACTTGCCCGAGCGCTGTGTGACGGTGGCAGGTGAGACGTCAGGTATCACAATTCACTTCATCTTCCCTGTTCATTTGTCATATATCTCGCATGATCAGCGCCTAGCACCAAGGAGTACCATAGTCTTGTGTGGGTCTGACTCTGCAGACTGTGTGTAGCAGGTCATGCAATGTTTTGTAGAGCAGAGAGGGCGAGGGAGAAAGGGGAGAGAGACGAGGGGATGGAATGGAGAGGAGGGAAATGGAAAGATGGGATGGGAGGGAGACAGAGGAGGGGTAGAGCTCATGAGGGTGAGAGAAAGGGTAAGGGTGATGGGAGAGAGGGAGGAAAAGGGGGTGAGGGAGAGATAGAGGTAAGGGAGAGAGGATAAGGGAGAATGTGAGGGAGAGAGATGGGAAGCGGGGAGGGAGAGAGAATGTTGGAAGAAATGGAAAGATGGGATGGGATGGGGGAGAGTGATGAATAGAAAGAGGTAGAGACATGGAGGGAAATAAAGAAGAAAACAAAGTCTTCTGGGTTGTCAATGTTTTGTAGGGAACAACTTGGTGCTGGGTCAGTAAAGTATAATTATGTATTTACTGTATCAGGACAAATCTCAATTCATGTCCATTTTCAACACCCACGTCATTTCAATGGTGCCACCCATGGGACGCAAATTTACCTTGTTTTTCCCACCAGACTCACTGAATGTAATTCAGATCACTAATGGATACAAATGAGATTTGGCCTGAATTTATTATTGCGCTTAGAATAAATTGGATCTGAAGTTGCAAAGCCATATAGACATTTCCATATATTGCATATGTATACAATAGGCGACATCAACAAAATGTTTTGGTGTCTGTCAACTTTAATATCGAACATCCAACATTGACATCCAACATTGACTTCCAGCATTGACTTCCAGCATTGACATCCATCCAACTTTGACATCCATCCAACATTGACATCCATCCAACATTGACATCCATCCAACATTGACATCCAGCATTGACATCCAACACTGACAGCCAACACTGACATCCATTATTGACATCCATTATTGACAACCATGTTGACATCCAACATTGGCATCCAACATTGACATCCTGACATCCAACATTGACAACACTGACATCCAATACTGACATCCAATACTGACATCCAATACTGACATCCAATACTGACATCCAACATTGACATCCAACATTGACATCCAACATTGACATCCAACACTGACAACCAACACTGACAACCAACACTGACAACCAACACTGACAACCAACACTGACATCCAACACTGACATCCAACACTGACATCCAACACTGACATCCAGCATTGACATCCAACCAACATTGACATCCAACATTGACATCCATGTTGACATCCAACATTGACATCCAACATTGAAGATTTTTTTTGGTTAACATTTTATCACAAATCTTTCCATATTGCATTTACAGTTGGTAATATTTCAATCGATGATCTTCGAAATGAACTAAATGATTCGCCTCTGTTCCAATCTACTTGCAAGAAACCCACACACCATCTGTACATAGCATTGATGCGGCCATTGATCATACATCCCTGTCACAATCAACTACCCACATACATTTCCAATAACATTTCTCACTCGTGTTCCATTTATACCCTACATTAACATGCACACATTTTATTACGGTACATTGTTCAAACATTCATATGTATATATTATAAGGAAGCACGACTCCCTGGGAGCAGAATGAAATGTTACTTGCACTCGTACAGCAAGCCTGATAAACTTTAACATATCCTTGTCAAAAATGTAGGAGGCACTTTATTTTTTAAATGATTTTGTATTTATTTTAAAAAAAAGAGTTAAATATACATTTAAAAGAATTGTTTTAAATCATTTAGATTTTGGTTTAGATTATTTTTATCTTAAATGTTTTTCAAACTCAAACATTCTTTAAAATGCTTTAGAAAGAATAGCAGTGATATTAGTGAAAGAATCTTGAAAGCGACTTTAAACCCCAATTAAAAAATATATAAAAGAATCTGGGGATAAAATTGCCTCCAATGTCCAATGACTAATCTTCAACCTGTGTGTTTTTAATCTGTGTGCGTGTACAAGTGTGATGGGAACATGTGCTAATCGAGCTGCACCTTTCCACTTTTCACAGGTGACGTGGAGTCGAACCGGAAGGCTATGGACATGATTCTCCAGAAGATCGTGGAGGATCCACAGAGCGGAAGCTGTCCAAACATAAGCTATGCAGACTATACGGGTCCCGTGGCCAGCGCCAACCCTACAGGCTCGCCCTTCGCCAACTCCACTTTCATCCAGAACCGTAGCCCTGAGATGGCCATCAGCAACAGCAACTTCGCTGGAGGGGGGTTCAGCTTCGGCGTCAACGGCAACACCCCGGGGGCTTTCGGGAGCGGCGTGGGGGTCAACTTCAACCTCAACGCGGCAGCCGTGGCAAACCCAGGCAGCGCCATGTCCGGCGCGTCCATCGACAATCTGAAACTGACGCTGAGGAACAGCGGATTCACCGACCAGGCCACGGAGGAGATCAGTGCTGCCATGAGCACGCTGGCAAACTACGGGATTCTGGGGATGGGCCTCGGTATCGGGGGACTCGGGAACATGGCCCCGTCCAACCTGGGCGGCGCCACAGGTCTTGGGGGACTGAGTCTCGGCACGGCCACGATCGGCGCCACCAGCATGATGACCAACTCCACCACGACCACAGCCAGTGTGTCCAACGCGTTCCTCAACACCAATAATAACTCGACCAGCACCAGCCTGTTCGGACCGGTCGGGAGCGGATCCTCCGGTCTGGGCAGTTCCGGATCGACCGGCGCAAACTCCAGCCTGTTCGGGAGCTCGTCGCCGAGTATAGGGAACGAGAGATACGGGAGCAGCCCCATGTTAAACGATTCCTTTAACGCCGTCAATTATCAAAATGCTGCGGCGTTCACGACAGGAGAGCGATCCCCGAACATGAACCAGAACTCTTTCGGGCTCGGGACTGGGATGTACAGCCCCACGGACGACAAGACGGCCGGCACAACCAAACAGGAAATTGAGGTGTCAGAGAGCATTGTGGGTGCCATCCTCGGACCCGGTGGCAAAGGAATAGTGGAAATACAACAGTTTACCGGAAGTAATATTCAAATCTCCAAAAAGGGAGTGTACTCGCCCGGAACCCGCAATCGTATAGTATCCATAACCGGAACCCCATCCAACATCACCAAAGCACAGTATATGATACAGCAACGCATTCAACAAGAGGAATTTAAACGGGCCCGTCAAGCCTCCGCTCGTTAGCCTCGTCTTTCTCTCTTCTTCATCTGTGGGGACAATAGTTATCATGGTGACTGTAATTTTGATGCCTTTGTTTTATCTCCTCCACCCCCCAACTGGCATAATGGCCCGGTCCCTCCCCACACTGATTCCCCCCACCCCCAAAAGTGATTTATTTGCATTCAAAGTGATTTCTTGTACATTGGCATTGCATGTTTCATCACAGTATATCCCGACACATTCACACATCGACTGGACTTTAATCAGTTTCTGCCATTAGATTTCCTGTATATATATATATTATCTAACAATCGAGCCGATCTCAGACGTGCCGTTTTTTTCTTTCTCACCAGACTGGAAAACCGATAAAGGGAACTAACTCATAATGCTCTCATCGTTATTGCCCCCCCTTGACGGCCGATTTGGAAACTTGCCCAGCTTCTGAGAAGTACTAGATTGCATAGTGGACCATCGGCTACATCGCATAGTGTACACGAACCTCCACGGGGGCAGTCTCGTCCACGGATATAGAGTCCTTGATACGAGCCTGTTTTGTTACTAATATGGGCCTGTTTTTGTTACTGATATGGACCTGTTTTGTTGCTAAAATAGGCTTGTTTTGTTACTAATATGGGCCTGTTTTGTTACTGATATGGACCTGTTTTGTTACTAAAATAGGCCTGTTTTGTTACTAAAATAGGCCTGTTTTGTTAATAATACAGGCCTGTTTTTGTTGCTGATATGGACCTGTTTTGTTGCTAAAATAGGCCAGTTTTGTCTTTAAAATGGGCCCATTTTGTTACTGATATGGGCCTTTGTTGCTAAAATAGGTCTGTTTTAGCATTAGACTTGCAACATACTCTCCACTCAAATACCATTATTAAAAGCTATATTATCACATTTATCATGCAACAGAAATTGTATTATATATACACGTGTACCTAAATGGAATATTGTATGATGTACAAAAAAAAAAAAACCATACTGTTTTAGTCAAATATGATTGTTATTATTTAACTCCCAGTTGTTAAACCATGTTTATTCTTCATGTATATGACCTAATCACTGGTACAGTGTAATTATGGAGTCATCATATTTATTTTGAAACCATGGACAGACTGTTATGCAGAGTGGTAGTTTTTCCTAATAGCATGATTTCATTGTGTGCGTTGCATCCGGGGAAGTGTGTGTTTTACGACTGAACGGGTATTCCTATCTTTCCTTCCACTTCAGCCTTTATCTCTTATTTCCTCTTTCTATCATTTTCATTTCCTCTTTCTGTTTCTCTCTCTTCTTCAAATCTGTGTGAAGTGTTTCCGGTTGGAAAAGGTCTGCATCTACTTGTTGTGTAAAACATCCCCATCACCCCCACCCCCTCTACCCCATTCCCACCCCCACCGCCCACCCACCCTTGTTACTATTGCCATGTTTCGCCTGTTGTCATCTGCATGTGATGGTGCAGTAGCTATGCCACAAGCCTGTCTGTTTCAAGGACTCCTTTACCGAAAGCTATAAGTTGGCCATACCTGACCCCACCCCCCCCCCCCCCATGACCCCATCTTCCTCCTTCCTTCATCCTAACCCCAAGAGGTATCCGATCTTAAAGCAGCCCAGTCTGTTTGTTGTGGTCGGCTTATCTTGACGTTGTTATACAGAACTTTCAGGAAATGCACTCAGCCACTGTGGTGTAAAATTTGTTGCGGATTGTTTTGTTAGGACTTGAATGAATCAACTTGTGACAGCTTTGGTGAAGGGGCCCCTCGTCTCTCGAACTCGTGGATGGACAGGCCATGCATTTCCCATGAGAACGGCAGTTGTCATAGCCCGAAGTCTTTCCTAATTGCGGTGAAACCTTCTGTGTGTCGAGACAGAAAGTAACACCTTTTTTTTTCGTGCCAACTTTGATGTGTTGGCTGCGCCCGCTCGAAATGAATTGAACGTGATGGTAATCCTTCTACCTTTCAGGCCAACATGTTGTGGGTTTTTTTCCTGTCCGATTTGTGATATTGTACTATATATGTTATTATTACTGTATACATTAGTTGTAGATAAACCCCAGATATGCGGTACCTTAATTATTATTATTATTTTTTGGGGAGAGAGAGAAAGAAAAAAATTTGCTGTGGTAGGAAGCTAAGAGGATTACTGGTCATTAATCCTCTCCATGCTGGAGGCAACTGGAGAAGCCATATAGAGGTGTGGCAGTGCCTAATCCAGCAGGGAGAGGGTTAAACGATGGGCTTTCAGGGCTGAATGTGGAGAGCATAAACGTTCTCGTCGCCAGTTTTGAAATGAGGCTTGTTGACCGATTTAATGTTTATGCTGCAGCCGACTAAACACAGAACCAAAGCAATATATCCGATTGCGGTCCTTCTATCCAGTATTCATAGTATATGTTATTATGTGTTCTGACAAATATTATTGTGCATACAGGTTGAGTACACGTGTTATTAGCCGTTAATAATATGTAGTCATATTGCACAGAACATGAAGACAATATGTAGTCATATTGCACAGAGCATGAAGACCTATCTTAAAGGGAGCGGTTCCGAAATTTATCGTCATAATATTCACCGAGAATAAGCATCTAGATTTTAAAGCATAACATTGAAACAGGAGACAGATTTTGTTTTATTTTTGTGTTCCCTCCATTTGGTTTTACTTGTTATCCAGTGTAAACATAGATGTTTTACTTGTATTCCAGCATATATAAACAAAGATGGTTTTTTTCCGTATTCTCTATTTTGTTTATTTGGGGAGGAAAATGGTCATCCATGGTTATGGTCCATTTTAAAACAGGTTTTTGACAAATTTGCTGTTGTATGCAAATAGCATTTTGTGGGGCTTTTAATCTTTGTTTTATTCCACCACTGCTTGCTAGGGTGGATGCTAAAATTTTGCCACGTGAGCCTTAGTTTGTTGTATTTTGTCATCAATAGATGGCCTTTTTATTCAACGTTTCAACAAAACAAAAAAATTGTTTTCGGAAGTCCAGATGTGCATGGTCGTAGTTTAACTAAAGGGAGGGAACCCTGTTTATTTATTTTTCCTGAGTGTTGGTTGAAGGGAGACTCTATATTATGTACTCTCCCTCCTGTTGTAGCTTTTTATTTTGTACATGAAGTACAAGGATGAGCACATGGTTGTGCCTTGGTATTTGCTGCAGTGTGTGAATAATGAATTTGGAGACCACGTACAGCAGGGAGCAGACAGCTTGTAGTTACTCCTTGTGCAGGCGTATACATGAAATATATAATCGTGTCCATTACTACATTAGATGTATGTATTATTATATATACATTATATATATTGTCAAAAGCATCCTCGGTTCATGGCTACAGATTTTACCTATATATTTTATTTGAAGACTGTTATTTATTTTTTAATTCATACGTACCCTGCTTGCTATATAAGAAGTAACCTTTAGTATGTATCATCGTATTTTTTTTTCATTTGCTGTTGTCATCGTGAGTTGCTGTCTGTTGCCTGCCGTTTAATCTCTATACATCGCTCACTGTCATTGGTAGAAGTTAACGGGGCTGTGTTCAGAGGCCCCTGTTTCATTCTAGATTCTAATTATTTCAATTACATTTCATACATTGTTCATGAGAAATACCACCTATTTATTTAAGAAATCTGCTTTTCAGCTCTTCACAGAGTCCTTCTAGGGCTTATAAAAGCACTATATATATAGATAACATATTTATATATATATATGCTTAACATTTGACATGTTTGAAGCACGTACACATAACACACATTGTTAATTTCAGTGTTTGATTGTAATTTATCATCAGCGATCATACTTAGACTGTGATATTTCCTTCAATAGGATTTCAGGAAATGGCATCTACCATGGAATGAGCCATTTTTTTTTCAACATGTATACATATTTATATTAAATTTGAAAAAATGTGATCATTTTTGTGCTTGAAAATGGACACGTTTGAGGTTACATGAAGACATGTGTGTGTATGAGTTCACTGTAAAGTTGGAGGAATGGACTTTTTTGTGTGGACACAGCCCCATTAATTGACTGCAAATATCATGTCTCTTAACCTGGTCATTATATGCAGTTCTAAATAAGTTCAATAAAGCTGAACAAAGCTTAAATGATCCTGTGCTGTGTTGTTTATACCACGACCATCGGTCGGTTGTTGGAGGTCGACAAGGTTGTATCCTAACTCGTGCTATTTTTCTTTTGACATGAAAGGATTAATTTTCGGATCAATTACTTTAAATTTAACCCTTATCCTGTTAAAGGCAGCTGGAGATGCCCTACAGAGCAGCCTGACAGGGAGAGGGCTAATTTAATTGTATGCAAATAATTAAATTGGTTAGTGATAAAACATTTGCAAATGCTGGATGCACATGAACACAAATACAGTGGCATATAAATTGTACTCCCAAGAAGAGATACCTGGCCTTGAGATTACGAAACGCTTTGAAAGCTAAAATTTTATATGGAGATTTGTGGACAAAACTGATTTGAGCATGAAATCGTATTGGACAAAAAGTTTTGTAATCTCGGGAACTTGGCACCTTTGGTACTGATGGACCAACTCTTTTTTTTTAGCTTTGCAAAATTACGAAAATACTTTATAGACTGCTGACAAGACAAGATGATGGATTCAACCCAGTATACTACTGTGTATGGTTCAGATGAGACTGCAAATCCGTACTGAACTACGCACCCTTTAATGAAGCTCTCGTATCCACTACTAACACATAGCCCTGTCGCAAATCGTCTTGATACAAAACCACTGGATAGAGTTGTGATCTTGTAGAGTTATGGTCTTCTTGTGGATACAATTGCAATAGCTTCGTGAAAATGTGAACCGAGTAATATACAGTATGTTAAATCGCTGGGGAAAAATTATGGTATATGTGGTGCATGATGGGATACATTGGGGATTGGGGAGCGCAATGATAGAAAGTTTGTAATGGAGTCCAAGGACCCAGGTTCAAATCCTGTCCCAGGAACCCGGCATCAGTGTTCCTTTCCGAAGTGATCGAATAAGATGCGCTGTTTGTACCATGGCATTGCTGTTATCAGCATTGGTCTGTCAGTACCAGGGCATTGCTGTTATCAGCATTGGTGTTATCAGCATTGGTCTGTCGGTACCAGGGCATTGCTGTTATCAGCATTGGTCTGTCAGTACCAGGGCATTGCTGTTATCAGCATTGGTCTGTCGGTACCAGGGCATTGCTGTTATCAGCATTGGTCTGTCGGTACCAGGGCATTGCTGTTATCAGCATTGGTCTGTCAGTACCAGCCAATGCTCGCAGGTTTACAGTTTCGGCAACATTCAGTGCTATGGATATTGTTGGTTTCCTCCTGTCCTAAAACTGACGATCCGTGATATACGTGAAGGAATATTGAAAGCGGCACTAAACCTCGGTTAAAAAAATGAGGTTGTAGCTATAGCACAGTGGTAGACCTCAAAGCCATAGGTTTTGAGTTTGAACCTGCAGCAAGGGTCTGGCATCCATGCAGTGTACCCACAGGTAAGACTAACCCTTATCTGACAACTAGCTCGGCTGAAGACTCAAAATTGTTTAAAATATACATTATTGGATCTTTCACATCTAGATTTATCTCTAAAATTAATTTTAATAATTCAAGATATTGTTGAAGACTTCTTTAAAAAAAAAGAAGTTTTTATTATATTAGTATAAGACATGAGTTGCCACATTAAATATTCTGATTAGATCTGTTTAGATCTACTGTAGCTAGATTGTTTTTCACTACTGAAATCTGGCTTGCGGCTGTTTTCATACATTTTACTCAATTTATGATATTATGAGAGCTTCAATGTAAATAAAGCATACATAAAATATAACGAACATTTACCAGCTGTTTAGTGTTTGTGTATATTTTACCTTGCTCAAATTTACACTCATGTTTTTTATATTCGTACAAGATATTTGCAGTCATATTGTTTAATGTCGTGCCTTCAATACTTATTTTACGTGGAATGATGCAATAGTAACACGTAGTTATCTGCTCTTAAGAATGGTTCTGTAGGTGGCAGTTTGCTGTGACCTTTCACAGCTGGTCACGGGGGTTAAGGTCATTGGGGTCACAACGTGCTCGAGTTATGTCAAGATGTGAATGTAGACATGGGTAACAGTAGATCAAGCAACTGTTTGGAGACTTTCTCAACACAATCGGCGAAGAACAACCTAATGTCATTACTTTACATCCAATATTGAGTAGGTTTAGTGAATGGTACTACTCGCCCCGAGGCGGGACGCTTACTTCCTGATGACCTCAGACTTCGAAACTTCAAAATATTTGCAATCATACCAGTGTATTGCAGCATTATTTAATTAATTTACTAATTAATATTATGAAGTGACAACCAGCCGATCACCGATCTGTAAAATTCACAAAGGCATCTGGTATGTATAATGTCATTGATTATAGCTGTTGACTGATTATTAGTGGTAATTTTATCCATGATAATTTAGTGTAAAATTAGTGAAATGTTCATTGAAATAGAACAAAAGTTATAAATAAACAAACAAAATTCCATCATCAAAGCATGGTTGAAGTTATAAATAACCTATCACTTTTGAATGACATGTTCAGATTTGTATATGTAAATGATGCAAGATCAAGGACCATTTCATGACGAAATGAAATACCATACATGATCATTGATATCTAAGTTCATCTTATTTTTTTGCAAACAGTACCATGTTGATGTATATCATTGTTTACATTATTGTAATGTCAACGCTGACAATGAACAAATCTCTGTTTCTGGTCTCTGGTGAGCATGAGCAGGTGATGAGATTTATAATATATGATCTACGTTTGACCCTGTTTATCGCCAGGTAGTGATAATGCTACGTTAATTGTTAGTAATATTACTTACTTCTCTGGCCATAATCCTCATGTGAAGGCTATAGGAGCAACCTGCGTGGCCAACATTTGTGCGAGAGAATACTACAACAAATCATAGCTATTATCACTACCCAGCCATAAACAGGGCCAAGACCTGTGCAGTTCCTCGGCTAATTACCGTATAGCATAAATATTCCGAGGTTGGCAATTTTCGAGGTATTCGAGGTTATTTAGTCAACTTCGAAATAATTATACCCATGAAATTTTCCTTACACTGTCAGGTTAAAAAACAAACTACCATGCATGAGAGCCTTGTACACTTCACTTGAGTATCCGTTTTGACGTGTGAAGTTGTCAACGTTGTAATAACGTATATGTACAACTAATCATCATATATTTCAATAAGGAAATAATAGCGATGGTAAATTTAAATGTAGGAACAAAGATATTCCAGGTAAAAACTTAAATGCAGGATAACGAAGACACCTGTGAGACACTTGTTCATCCGGCGTCTAAATACGGAAAGAAATGGGGCGTGTCAATTAGTGTCATGTTGTATCGCACACACACGCATTGATCTATGAACTGAAAACAAATGTTTTAATCTATTTACGTATGAAGTACGTAGTATGTTGACACTGGATTTGGAGGACTACAACCACCTTAATTTCTTACACTATGTGCTTATTTGAAACGAAGTGTACGCCCTTCCGGAGGGTGTGGTAGCACAATTAATGAAGGAGGTGCTTGTTACTCCACTCCTCATGAAACACTACCGACCCGTGTCGAATCTTCCATACTTTTCAAAACTAGTTGAGAGAATAGTAGCTACATGACTTCGGGAACACATCGACTGGTGGACTTTCTGAGACTATGCAGTCTGCATATAAACAACGGCACAGTACAGAGACGGCCCTCGTGCACGTACATAATGACCTCCTACAGGCAGTTAATATGGAGGGTGCTGTTCTGTTAGTTTTGCTAGATTTATCTGCTGCATTTGACACGGTGGACCATAATGTTCTATTAGGGTTACTAGGATTGGAATCTAGATTAGGAATAAAGGGACTCGCACTTGACCCATTGGACGTAACTAATCAGTCTGTATTGATGGATGTATTTCAGAGGACTCAGAATTGGTGTTTGGAGTACCCCAAGGGTCAGTTCTAGGACTAATTTTGTTCACCAATGATACGATGCCAGTTGGAGACATAGTGAGGGCACATCAGCTGAACTTTCATCTGTACACAGACAACACCCAGCTTTACCTCAGTTTCAAACCATCCTCACCATCATGAACTCAATACACGTTTGACAATATATCAGAGTGCATCAAGGAAATTACTCTGGATGACTCAAAACTACTTGAAACTCAATGATGACAAAACTGAGGTGCTTATTATGTTTCCTAAGTCTGCGAGACCCAAGTTGTCAGTTTCAGGCCTCGCCATAGGACAATGCGTCAGTCAGACAAGTGAGGATGCTCTGATCTGGGTGTTATGTTTGACTCTTCCCTTGGTCTTGTGTCTCACGTCAATGACACTTGCAAACAGGCCTATTACAACATCAGAAACATCAGATTGATTCGCAGATATATTAACAAGCAAGCCGCAGCAAAACTAATTCAGGCCAATGTCATCTCACGGCTTGATTACTGCAATGCCCTCTTGTACGGTCTTCCAGAATCTCTCCTGGACAAACTACAAAATACAGCTGCTAGAGTTGTAACTCGGACATGCAAATGGGACCACATTACGTCAGTTCTTTGAGATCTACACTGGCTTCCGATACGCCAGCGCATTCAGTATAATATAAGCTAATGGTGCTCGTTTTCATGGTCTTCCATATGACTGTTCCTCAATACTTATCAGATCTGGTCCGTTTATACAGACCAGCGCACCCTTCATTCTGGTGACCAGAATCTGATAATTGTTAACCCAGCCCGCACCCAATCCTTTGGTGGCAGATGTTTCCAGACTGCTGGCCCCCGAATCTGGTAACAATCTCCTACTGGAACTTCGCTCAACAAATTAACTCTGTGCTTTTAAAACCCAACTTAAGACATTGTTGTTCAAACAGGCATTTGATAACTAGACCGTGTCTGCTTCTGCAGACTGACGATTTTACTGTTTACTCACACTCACACAAGGCATATCTGAGCAGCGCTATGCTGGATTTTTTCGCTATACAAATATTTATATATCATATCATATCATATATCACATGTATGGATAGCAATTATCACATTGTCGTAACTTGTATGGATACTCGCAATGGATTTACGCTGATCACATGTCCCCAGCATGTGACGATCAGGGGGTAGATATATAATAACCACTACCGTTAAGACTATCTAAAAAATATTTATTTTAAATGGTAAACAGGCATCCAGGGTGGGTGGTAGTGCAGTGGTAGAACGTTGGACTTTGGAGCCAAAGGTTCCAGGTTCAAATCCCGCCCCGGGGGCCCCGGCAACAATGTTCGTGAAAGTTACCTTGCATTGCCACTCTACAGACATCGCATCCTATCAATATCGCATCAGAAGTTATCATCCTTGGTCTTGTCAGTACCAGCCGGTGCTCACGGGTTTACTGCAACATTCAGTGCTACAGATGTTGCGGGTTTCCTCCTGCCCTAAACTGACAAGCCATGATGTAAGTGAAAGAAACTTGAAAGCAGCTCTAAGCCCCAATTAAAAATTAAAAAACACAGAAAACAACAATCCTCGAAACCACTTTAGTCCTTTAACCCTCGAAATTTGCCAACCATGAAAAGTTCATGGTGTACGGTATACGGTATACGGTAGTGGACCTAGATCATCTAGTTACCGTAAAAACCCTAGTAATTAACACAGGAGAAAATAATTAAATTTGTAGCTGTTCGAATTACTAGTAAAATACGAAAATTTAAAATTATTATTCATATATTTAGGGACAATTATACCGTATTTTGAGAACCTATTTTAAAAAGCTGAGTATGATGTTACTAGTATTTGTCAAATTAGACATGAAACTTTCACTCAGTAAACTACTATAATTCAACCATACAATGTACCAATGTGTTCCAAACTCTGTTGAATAAAATGTAATGGGCAATTCAATAAATAGTTATTGAAACAGCTAGTGAAACAGACGTCTTCACTCATTGCAATCAACACAATGTTTAGAAGCAGACTATCAGGTGTTTTGCGCAATACACACATTACATAAGCACGGCCACTCCAGTCGACTGATGATGGGTACTTGCAACACGTGCGATATTTCCTTGGTACTTGCGTTCCTCCTAACACACTGCATGTACTAGTATTAGGTACCAGTTACTTGCACTAGGCATTATCAAATGGGTGTCATTACGCAAGGTAGTAGCTCGTCAAGGCGTTCAAGGTAAAGTTGAATTGTCGCATCTGCATATTATTTAAAGTTTTCAGTATTTTTACTCCGTAGCATAATCATATATCAATGTCAAGTTATCAAATTTGAATTAATTAGAGAACTGAATAGTCGTAAAGGTACTGACCGTCAATTTGGTGTCCATAATGAACGACAGAAGTGATGTTGAAATGCCAAGGGACGTAACCTACTTATTACTATTGCATCATTCCTATTAATGGCCTATCTGTGCTTCTGAGTATTAATAAAAAGAGCCCCGAGACACTATATGTGTTATACAATCTGCAGCGCCGAAACATGAAACAGTTTTCCAATCGGCATCAACTGTTTCAGGTAAAGGTTTACGATGTCACGTGCGAGTGGTGACGTGATTAGGTTTCTGCGAGGGTTGGAGCAAATCGCGCGTGCCTTGGCAGAGCATCAAGGGAAGGAATGGACGCGCATGTGGTCAAACTCCAGCGTAAGGTCCTCGGTCGAGCAGACGGTCAGAACAGCCGATGTAACGTCGCGAGAAACTCAGGTGGGCCAACAAATTAATTGTAAATTTCTGTCAAATTAATTTTACATTGCTGACATATTTATTGTAAAATGCTGCTAAATTAATTGTAAATTGCTGGTAAATTAATTGTGAATTGCTGATAACTTAATTGTAAATTGCTGTCAAATTAGATGTAAATTGCTTACAAATTAATTGTAAATTGCTGACGTAATAATTGAAACAGCTTACTAATTATAAATTGACAAAATATATAAAATGTCTTTCACTGTCTAAGGACATCAATTATATATATTTGTGTACTTTTATATTTATCTCATTTTATTGTTGTGTATTGGTGAAAAACACTGCAGTGATGATAAATATGTCAATTACCAGTAAAGGTTATTACATTTTTTGTTGGATTCCTACTTTTTATGGACTTTCTCTTATTTCAATGCTCTCTTACATGTTGAAGGACCAATTATTTTTGTAGATATCTCTAGTTGTGGTTTTATGTCGTCAGGTATCTCTAGTTGTGGTTTTATGTCGTCAGATATCTCTAATTGTGGTTTTATGTCGTCAGATATCTCTAGTTGTGGTTTTATGTCGTCAGATATTTGTACTGGTTAACCACTACATTGTCATTTTTTATGTGCATGTGAATATCACATGTTCAATATCATCAGACAGCAGCCATGTTAACATGTAATTTATATTGTACATGTAACACAGTACTGTGTTTGTACCAATGGGCAACGCAAACATTTACAAACGATGATGGCGTAGCAACCTAAATAGACATCAGTTTGGGACGTGTTGATTATTAAAATGTTTCCATGTTTTACAGATAAATATTCAAGAAAAGATCTCCAAAATTTCCGGATCTGCAAGTAACTTTGTAGACAGTGTTGTCGGACAAGCAGTATCCGTTGCCGACAATGTCAAAGGTCGTAACACTTCTGAGAATGCATCCAAATCTAGTCCAATGAAAGACCTCAAGTCTTCCGACGATTTTGTCCTACCCACTGCCATAGTTGAAAACACGTATATACATTCACATGCAAAATGTACCGAGAGTGAAAGTTTCTCGCGTGCCAAAAATCTAAATTCCAAAATCATCGAGAAAAGTATACCTGTGGAAGGAAGTAATGTCTCATCAGAAAGTCATCAAGTTTCAGAGACGATGACTTCAGAAGCTGGGAAATCTCAAACTCCTTCCCGAGCCAAAGCTCGATTTCCACAACAAATCAGTTCTCCACAGCAGCAGGTAAATTTGTTTAAATTATAAAAATATTCACGTAATATAATACCAGGAAGTAAGGAAGTAATAATATTCATGTAATATAATACCATATTATGGAATATGACAAATTCTCAAAAAATATTCATCATCAATAATGATCACTTTCTTTTCATTCACAGTATATGTAATATATATAAATTTACTGCGCCGATGTGTGATCTCCTGGCCTTTGTTTCATGGAAGGGTTGTACTGTAGTCCTAGTGTAAATCAACGTGTACGACTTGCTCATATCAGGGATATAAATGAACACTAGCCAGCTAGCCTGGGCCATTTCTCCCAATGCTAAAGGTAAACTAATTGCTCGTAGAAGTTCATGTTTTTTTTTGTAAACGTTTGTTATTTGTATTACTATTCGGGCCAGTAAGTTTTACAGTTAAGTTTCTATCACTGTCTTGTTATAGCAGGAAATGATGTATACTTCGATTTACGCCCAGACAACCAGTATTACATTTTCATGAAACACATGCTTGGGAACAAAAGTTAAACTGGATGTCAGGAATTTTTCAGGACACATAAATTGCAACATTTTCGTTTCAGTTGAGTTCTCGTGCTAGGGAGCGGCGAGTGCCCGCGTCACGTGTCGGAAGGTTGTGGAGTTATGGAGGTAGGCGCACAAATTTTCTTAACATTTCCCACAGTCCGTTTGTAATTTTGGTTCTTGGAATACGCAGATTTCCTCGGGCATGGACATTTCATTTAACATTGAATTATGATTATTTTATTGTGGATATTTTTGGTGCCACTTTCTACATGTTTTGGGGGTATTAGGAGAGGAAGGGGAAGAGAATCTGTAACAAGCAAGTTTTACCGTAAGACCTTGTACACGGTTGATTTTAATGAACCATTTATACACACACAAAATAAACGCTAGTCATGATGTAATATTTAATTAATCTAAAATTTTATAAATTATTTGTCAATTCATTTTGGACATTTCACCGCAATATTTTCCACATACAGAATTATTCTCCACCACAGAAATGTTCCTGGATTACTGTCATAAAACTATGATTTACTCAATAAATTCACAACTATGTTATTTGGATAAGACAAAGGAATAATGACAATGCTACTAATTTAACTTTTTGTTTCCTGCTATTTTCACAAATGAGTGAAAAATTCCTGCAGTAATATTAAACTCCAAATTCATTTGCTCAATGTATCCTGCTCTGGAAGGAATTACTCGCTGAATGGATGTATTCATGATATATTTATTTGCCGTCAGGCTTAGCTGCTGGATTAAGTGCGGGAGCACTGGCAGAGATCACTCGACGTTCATTAGGTCTGACAGGGAAAGAAGGTAACTACAGAAGTAACATGAAAATATACACGAGATTTCGTCACGTATGAACGAAATATTCTTGTAGCGATGTAATGCATTAAATCAATCCCCAAATACAGCAGATTACATCTGTCACAGTTGAGTGCAACGTCCTTTTTTTCTTGTTATTCTGACAGCTAGATATGAGTCCAAACTAATGTACTTGTAAGTTGTAAGTCTACATCTGTCACACCTTGCACAGTAAATAACAATACAGTGATTTCCATCCATTTAACTTGTAAGTTAGCCGGCTCTGTGGCGTAATGGTTAGAGCGTGATTAGAGTGCAGAAGGTCGCGGGTTCGATCCCAGGTCGCGTCATACCAAAAGACGTTAAAAGATGGTACTTGTTGTTCCCCTGCTTGGCGCCCAGCATTAAAGGGGTAAA
>JAUTBT010029948.1:0-19051 GCA_032361225.1 Lepetodrilus schrolli | reverse complement strand
ATGCGACTTCCAGACATGGAGGATTCCGGCGACTTCTCCAAGACGACACTAAATGGCGACAGCTCCAGCCTGAAGAGTGACGGTTCTCCTGACTGTTCTAAGGAGGACCTGAGCGATACTGATAAGGTCGGCGACGACAAAGGCGACGGAGGTCTGTCTAATTCCGAGGACAACCTGGACGACGGGTCGGATTCCAAGCGGAAAAAGAGACGGAACCGGACGACGTTCACCAGTTTCCAATTGGAAGAAATGGAACGAGTGTTCCAGAAGACTCACTACCCGGACGTGTACGCCCGAGAACAACTAGCTCTGAGGTGCAGCTTGACGGAGGCCAGGGTGCAGGTAAGACAGCAACAACAACAGCAACAACAACAACGACAACAACAACAACAACAACGACAACAACAACAACGACTAACACTAACAGCTAGTATACAGTAGCAGCAGCATCAACATCATCAACACAACAACACACTAACATAAATATCAAATATTCTAACAACAATGGCAACGTTTAACAATATTTATCAGTATTTATATAGAATATTAAAAGTAAACGAAATACCGTTTATTAAATATATCTGTAATATTATATGATATTAAAAATATGAATTAAAAATTACAATTATATATTAAAATTGTATATCACATATAAATGTATATATGAAATATTCATATTAAACATATCCTTATATTATATTTATTAAATACATAATTATTATTTATTAAATATTGATACTGGAGATCTTCGGATATTATTGTATAAAACACTAAAAGCTGTGACAACACCAAACAGCTCGATAAACTTATTCTCTTAAATATTTCGATATATGTGTATATCTAACAATAAATAGTATTATAATACCGGTAATGATGGTTGAACTTAAAATGCATTCATCAAATTTTAATTATTTGCGTATACTTGCATACATTTGCAAACTGAATGCACTTGTATATACGTATATGTACAGGTATTATTACATTTGTTACATGCAAGGTAAAGGAATAGTTCTTTGCAATAGAATGACAGCAATCAAACTGTACAGGCCCGTTGCAATTGATTGTAAGTCAAATTTTCGGAACCCTCTACAAATGTAAGTCTGGTTACATGAACCATTTTTATAGCTACAATAGTTTTAGCTAACCATATTCTCAAGTATTGTAGCGTTACAAGTGTTTCATGTAATGGACATACACTTGTAGCTGGTTCCTAAAGTTTTACTTACAATCAATTGTAGCTACAACTGTTGTGAACAACGGGGCCCTGTACAGCAACAATAATAGTATACCGTGCATACAACAACTATCGTGTACAATATGATAACAATCATATTAGCATTTATTTTTTTAAGAACACATATTTTCGTTTCATTCATATTTTAAGATAAAAATTAATATTTAATGTTGTGAAGGTGTACTGTTCTGTTAATGTTGTTAGCGCTGTGTTCTCGTAGAGCTTCGATAAACTATACCAAATAGCACATCATTAATAGTTATAACGCAGTACATCATGGACAGCCACATTACAGACAGTAGTGCCACAATGCATCACACTGTCACACTCACATCATAGGGAGTATAGTGACTGTGCATCACAGACAGTGTTGTCACAGTACATCACAGTTACATCACAGACAGTAGTGTCACAATGCATCACACTGTCACACTCACATCATAGGCATTATAGTGACTGTGCATCACAGACAGTGTTGTCACAGTACATCACAGTCACATCACAGACAGTAGTGTCACAATGCATTACACTGTCACACTCACATCATAGGCATTATAGTGACTGTGCATCAAAGACAGTGTTGTCACAGTACATCACAGTTACATCACAGACAGTAGTGTCACAATGCATCACACTGTCACAATCACATCATAGACAGTATAGTGACTGTGCATCACAGACAGTAGTGCCACAGTACATCATGTACAGTGTTGTCACAGTACATGATAGACAGTACTGTCACAGTACATGATAGACAGTACTGTCACATGGCATAATGTCACAATACATCACAGACAGTATTGCCACATCGCATAATGTCACAATACATCACAGACAGTACTGTCACATCGCGTAATGTCACAATACATCACAGACAGTATTGCCACATCGCATGATGTCACAATACATCGCAGATAGTACTGTCACATCGCATAATTTCACAATACATCATGGACAGTATTGTCACATCGCATAATGTCACAATACATCACAGACAGTATTGCCACATCCCATTATATCACAGGTTACGAAGTACTTTCTTAACGCTATTTATATTTACTATTAGTTTCGCTTTCCATTTTCATTAGTGGCGTACCGCCTTACTTCTATGTTATCTCCCAAACCATTTTCAGTTCATTTCCTATGACAGAAAGAACATGTTAAGTGGCACTATCCATCCTCTTGACTGTAAAATGGTGCGTGACTTCGTACTGCTCATAATCGAAAACACGAAAAAGTGGATGTTCATCACTCGTCTACGAGTCCAGTGGTGTATATTGCTTGATGTTTAAACAGATGAAACTAATTAATCCTCACCCTCTAGCGAACATCCCCACCCCCCGGGGCGAGGGAAAGGGTTGGGAGGCTAGACGGTCTCTATGCTAACTACCCCCAACTTAGTTCATTATCATTAAATACAGATGCACTGAAAGCAAAACCTGCCATTACTATCTTATGAATCAAAGACAGGATGGAAAAAATATCGGAATATTTGGAAGCATTGCTGGGTAATAGTTTACTGTCGCCACTGACCGAATGCATTTACAGAGACATCTGATACTATCGCGTGTGACATCAAACTAGCACCCCAAGTACACTCAATTTAATTTTTTTACGATTTAAGTGAATTAAAGATATCTAGAGACATACACGTACAAGTATTTTATTCTGGTTAAAGGAAAATGGACTCAAAGTTCCTAGTTTTATTGTAAATGTTATGATGTATTCTCAAATTATACTTATTAAATTTTACATATCTTGTGAACATAAGACGGAAGGGGGCAATGCTACTTTAAATTTAGTCGAAACTTTTTTGTATACGAGAATCAAACAAGCGCTTTTGAGCAGTTTTAAACTGAATTTACCCGCACTACTAGTTTTTATTATGATGATGATGATGATTATTATTATTATTAGTAGTAGTAGTAGTAGTAGTAGTAGTAGTAGTAGTAGTAGTATTGATGTTGTCATTCTTATTATTATTATTATTGTTATTGATATTGTCATTATTATTGTTACTACCACTACTACTACAACTACTACTACTACTACCACTACTACTACTACTACTACTACTAATACTAATACTGTCACTTCATGATACACACTGCAATCATAATTGCTGAGAAAAGCGAGATCGCAAGCAGAATCTATATTCAAACAACATTTTGTATAATTATCTCACGAAAACGATCATCAAAAGAATATGTTAACCGCTTCCTTCATTTCCTCCACACACCGGCACGCGTACAGCCCGAGATGACTAAACAACAAGTGACGCGTCTTATAGATTGTTTAACCTTCAATTTAGACGATAATTAAATTAAGATGTTTATCTGTCAATGGTCTGCTCGTGTTTGTCTAAAATAAAATAAAAAGTCTTGATATTACGCGACAGCATCTGTCCCTAAATTGAGTAAAGAACATGTTGTTGAATATATAATTTCTCGACTAATAAAAACTTGCTGTAAAACTACTATTTACAGAACTTGATGTCGCGTGTATTTCAATTTCGGTGAATAATAATAATAATAATAATAATAACAACAACAACAACTACTACTATTACTACTACTATTACTATTACTACTACTACTACTACTACTACTACTACTACTACTACTACTACTACTGCTACTACTACTACTAATAGTTACAGATAAAAGACAGATACATAATATGTTGTGCAGCAAGAATATTAAATGTAAACTAATGTTGGCAACAATCTAGGTTCCACTAATCGCCGATATTTGGGAAAGGTTGTAATGATCCCTGATGTAATTGTAATTAAACAGATTTAACAAATATATATGTTCTATGATCTTATATGTTCATCCGCTTACAAATAGTAAAGCATTGATACAGTATTGTCATGTCAATTAGTCAATTTATACAGTTAAATTTAAGAGAATACATTGCCTATGGGTTTTCTGTCGTCTTTGAACAGTTGTAATCAACAGCATTTGAAAGAAAAATGCAACTCCGTAGGCAAGGCTATTCAGACCTCCTGAGTTCTATATCAAATTAATTTAATAGTTTCATTTCCTCATAAAATTCTTATTGTGAAAGGCTACTGGCGTTTTACGGCATTCTCAGAACCGGATCAAGTATCACAGAAATTGTCGCGATGTGTAAATACGGCAATACATTTCTCACGACGCCATATTTTGATGAGACTGCGCATAATACAACATCCGGACTCTTGAAGCAGACGAGAGCGATGTCACGGATGAGTGCTTTCCAAGTAGCCATAATAACATCAATAAACGAGCATACGACGTCATGCGGTTTAATTGTCTAAACGTCCGATTTGACATGTATACCGATTCAAAACATATGTTAAAGACACGTTTGATTAGAAAATTAGTCGTAAGGAAAATACTATTACCCGTTTCCATAATATTAGCAGATAGGACAATATTACGTCACTGTATGAGCGTGTAAGCATTGCCTTTAGTTCGCATTGATTTTTAACTAAGTTTAACAAAACGTAATAAACTCGTAATATTTAAATACTTTAATACTCTTCCGCTCACTTTATTCTGAATACAGCAAAGGAAATAGTTCTAGAGTTGAAATTCTATACCATTCAATACAAATCTAGCATTAGCCAGAGAGCCACGGTGTTCGCAGGTTTACTGCAACATTCAGCGCTACAGATGTTACCGGTTTCCTCCTTCCCTAAACTGACAAGCAACGATATGAGTGAAACAATCTTAGAGAGAGAGAGAGAGAGAGAGAGAGAGAGAGAGAGAGAGAGCGAACTAGATATACGAGTATATCATTAATTGTCAATGTGCTAGTACATGTATTAGGCCTATATTTTCAAGATCCACAAGTATCTATCAAACAATGAAAACCACCACTCAATCAATCACATTCCGACATTTAAATTCATACACCATCCACACTGACGAATTCGTATTACGACCAAAGGGAGGATTTTTTTCTTGCTCCAAAGAAATACCGTTTAAGATCTCTCAATGCTATACATCCTATTAAGTCGTTTTAAAACGGAGGAAACTCGCATTAACAAAAACAAACATCAGTGTATTCAGTTTCCCGCCGTTTTGACTTTCAGATAACCATCAGAAGATAAAATTCAATTAGAGGGGAAATAAGCGAGGCTCGGCGAGGTTCTATTTGATCGTCGGACGCTCTGGCAGAATAGTGTTTTTTTTTAAAACGTGGAATAGCTGAGGACTTTGTATTATACGAGTGCGGAAAACGAAGAGGGCGTAGCTAGATTCGAATTCATGCATACGTACACGAGGAACGAAGACTCTGAACAAGGCGTTAATAACTTCCACAAACGATTTCATACTCAATCTCAAAGTTTTATTCACAAATCCCATTGGAAAATTTAAGTTGAGCAAGAAATCGTACTCAGAAAAGTTTCGTAACCTCGAGGCTTGTTATTTTAGGGCTACTGGAGATATTATATGCATTAAAAAAAATTAGTAAACATGCCCCGAAATGCGATCTAGTACATATAGTTTTCTGTATAACTGGCTGAACATTTTTTTTACCGAAAAAAATATATCCTTGGTTACTCATCTTAAACTACGCTTTTTAGTATAATTATGTACATTGCAGGATTGCATTGCTGAATTAGTAATACAATATGTTGTTAATATTCAATATGTTGTTATGTAAATAGAGGATCTCATATGAGCGGTCATATAATACTGAATTTATTACACGAGTTGGCAAAATTGATATTTTGCAAGGCTCTGCCGAGCATAATGTCATTTTTTGCCAACGAGTTTAATAAATTCAGTAATATATGAACACGAATGTGAGATTCTATTTATCACATTACTGTAGAAATGTTCAGTCACAAACACTATCAGTCACAAATGTCTTGGGAACTGGGTTAAAGCACGCTGATAAAATATAGTTTCAAGTAAATGTGTAGATATTAATTAATGTGTTTGCACATTTAATTGAAGAAATCTTTTAACTTTATATTCCACAAATTAAGTCCCAAGAAGAAGCTCTACAAGAGGTCCAACAAGTATTTATATGAATACAATTATGAAAATCTATTGCGTTATTGCACTAGTGAAAATATTTATATTTATAGCATGGGTTTATTGCTCTCCCAAACTATGTTATGTGATAAATAATAATATAATATTAATATAGAAATATATATTGCAAGTGATTAATATTTTGTTGCAGTTAAATGTTTGTGAGGATATTATTTCATTTGGTGTATTCGTCTTTATTTTGATTGTTACTTTAATTTAATTTTTGTGATGTTGTGGAGGAAGGAATTGGACAATATCGTTATTTCAATATGGTTTCTACTTGAACAACGCAAGAGTGTATTTATTGGCCAATCAGAATGTACCTGTGTCATTTCTGCTCGGGTCTAACTGGTTCCCATTATGTGCACGTGGTACCTGCATGTTAGATGGGAGAAAACCCAGTTTACATGCCCTATGTTTAGGAGAATCTTTGGCCACTGAATGGAACAACATGTTGATAATAAGGCTTGCTAGGTTGATATTTGTGTGAGAATTCACACAAATTTACATTGTTTGTTTTTAATCAGCTTCCATGCAGTGAACATGTTGAAACACTGCCCACATCTTTACGAGGGCCCAGTAGCACTGAGTCTCTAAACAAACACGTAATAGCTTGTTTTTATAGAAACACTATTTGATGACTCACGTGACAACTTATTTTAACACATGAGGAAAACATCGTTTTCTTGCATCTTGAACAACTCGTGTTTTTCCGTTCTATTTCGGACCGTGTCATAAGGAAGGCGGACACAAGGCCAATTCAAATTTTCACAAAGAATTCTTGTCAATTGTGTTCGAGCAAGTATACGTTTTGTTTTACCTCTGTCATATTAAGGAAATTATAAATGCATTTATTTTGCCAAGTTAAGGTGGATAGGCCTAGTCCTTCACTAAAACCTACACGCATATAGCTATTTATCACAACTGACCAAATTACTCATTTATTAAAACTGATAAGTACACTAATTTATTTCAATTGAATAGACTTTTTTATTTATTACAATTGGGCAGTATTTTCATTTACTACAATCGACTAGAATTCTCATTTATTAAAATTGACCTGTATTCTCGTGTATTATGTCATTTAATACTACATGTAATTATAAAATAACACTCACAATGAGATATTATGATGTGAAGTGACAAGATAATTAAATAATATTTTAAGTCTAAAACGTCCGCTGCCGAAACGCCTGCCTCACCATCACATACACACGGGGTATGGCTAAAACGGCCAAAAGTAAGTTGGCTAAAACGTCCAAATTTAGCGAAAACGTCAAATACACTCTCTATGATTCCATATTACATTACCCCCCCAGCTCTAGATGGATCCATGGATGTGTTTTAGTGCGGTGAGGCAGGACCCCTTACAGTCTAATTCTTCTAGACATACGGCGACATGGTGTTCAAAGGAAAATAGAATCATATGAACTTTCGATCTTTCTCCAGAAGTAATCAGGCAACTTCAAAGGGACCATGCTTTCATATATACAGTCCTCGAGTAAACCCAGCAATATGCAGTCACAGTTAACATGTGTATTGCCTATATAAAATTTCGCTGAGCGGTATTTCATTCGTTTTTCAATCTCAGATTGAAAATTTTTTCTCCAGAAAACGTAAATGATTTATGTAATACTAGATTTTACAAGTTTCCTATCCTGGTTTTGTGTTTATTAAAACCTTTTGCAGGTTGGATGTAAAATAGCATAATATTCATATGCATAATCTTCGATGCTTTTATAAACTAGGTGAATATCGATGTCGCCTATTGAGAGATGGAAGTGACCATGATAGACTTTAATACAATTCAAGTTTAATCCATGGAACCACTCACATTTGTACACGGTACAGACATGTTACGGCATGAATAAATCAGATCCGCAAAGAGTTGGCAATGTCCATGCTAGAATTATCTCTAGTGTATTCGTTGGACCAAATGAAATGTCTTCCTAGCTCATTTAATTTAGTGAAGAAAAAAGAAATACCGCGACCAAAAAAAACCCAGCAAATAATGCGTAATCCACCACCTATGCAACATCTCCTCATTGGATGGAAACTCAAATATTATTACATGAATTACGCTGGTTAGCAGGGCTAGTCAGCTTACCCCCTCCCCTCCTCCCCCACCATCCCCCAATAGTTTCAATCCTCACCCACGGTCCAGATGCGTTCGGGTCTAAAAGGTGGGACCACCGGCCAACTCCGGTCACCTGGGAATCCGCATGTTGGGCTGTTGTTCTTGGACACCTGAGGCTAACTTGCCTTGTTATATAGCTTTGCCAATTTGTAATGAGGACATAGAATACTGACTGAACCGCCATGCCATCTCCTGTTGGAAACGACGTAACTTCAACATTAGCAATAGTGTAGTCTATGGCTAAGGGTGGAGGTACGGTTACCTCAAAGCAGCGCCATTTCATACAGGAGAGTTCTGGCTTGACATTCTTAGATTCATGGTATTTTTTTTACCGTCCATGATATGTATAGTCAGATGTATATGGTTACATGAGTGTTTGTGCTATGAAAAATAAATCTCTTGTAGTTGTACTTATGCAGCGAATTCCAGAATTAAATATATTTCAGCGAGACCCATTTTTTGTTACCACGCGTTATGTCGGGGGTTCACTGTAATAGATGACGATGACAGGCGCAGTACAATAAGGCATACACACGTTAGGCACATATGACCATTTTAGAATTTTATAGGCCAATACATGTATTTCAATAATTATATATCTGAAATCCTAGAATGGTCAAATGGAGTTAATAATAGATGCTTGATAAATACCGTTATTATGTTTGGATAATAGGGTTCAATACATATTCTTCTTCTGTGGTGGGTTCTTCTTATTATTGTTCTTCATCTTCTTCTTCTTCTTCTTCTTCTTCTTCTTCTTCTTCTTCTTCTTCTTCTTCTACTACTACTACTACTACTTCTTCTTCTTCTTCTTCGGAAGCCATCATATTACCATAGTTTAAATATAATTTATATATGTAGGTCTAGACACTTCTAAATTAAATCAATTTCAACCATTGCTATACGAATGTATTTGAATTCATAATTAAAATACGAGATGTCGTAGATATGCGCAGTCTTCAGATCATGGAACCCTGTTCCAGACAAGACTGCTTTAAAGTATCCAGCCGCTGACAAATAGACTGGTTCTCAATCTAGTGTACGCTTAATACGACTTTGCAGACAGGTGCCCGGTCTAGCGAGTCGCTCGTTAAAGGCTGACGACGAGCACACCCCGGGTTTCTCCAGGTGGGAGTAATCTCCCCCTATAGTTAGCACGGGGAATATCTCACAGACATAGGGCCTATTGACAGCGGAAAATCCAGCTAATAGACCCAGAATACAAGCTTAACCGGAGCGACTGGAACGTATTATAATATCCCAGGGTCGAATCTGAACTCATTTCCTTGTATATTGTTTCCTTCGCTCGCCACTTGAGGGAGTTTGATGTTCATTTCCACAAGAAACAAGTTGCAGAAAGTTGACGTAAGGGAATAATAGTGAAAGGCATTGGGAAAGTTGTGCTCCGTGCATCACCATCTGCAGCTACTGTAGGCTATAACATACACTATAGGAGGCGGCCCAGTAAAGTGCGCACGTGTGGAGCCTATAATAGGATATATGAAGGACTCATTCATGGGAATATATATGACTATATTATGGTCCAACGTTTTTAACCAAATAAAACAAGTATACACGTTGATATCGTTTCCTTACCTAGCCCCTAAACCCCCTCAATCTGTCTGTCTATCTTCTGTGTCTCCCTCTGTGTCTCGGTCTCCCTCTCTCTCTCTCTCTCTCTCTCTCTCTATCTATCTATCTCTCTCATTAATACACTGTATAACGTTAATTTTACTATCAATTTATTATCTATATTATGAGAACCTGTATAAATGGCCTATATATCGTACATATGTATAATTGGCCTATAATATATCAGTGCAATAGATATACCTATGTCATGGAAGAAGAATAATACATAATAATATAATAATTAATGTAAGGTGATGTTTCTATCATACGTACCGTTATGTTCTATTGAATGGTATACGGTCCTATGCAAAAGTTAAATTTTACATTACTAATATTGATTTATAGTCTTGTTATTACCATAATTATTGTTGGGAAATACTGAGATATAATAATTTAAACTGCAATAAATTTTACTCGTATGCCATATGTTATGTCCAATATCTGCCAAGATATCGACTTCATTTGATGTTGTATTTGCCCGTGATTAATGACCGATCCACGTTTCCTCCTTACATCAAAGCACGGAAATCTATCAATCAAAAATAAAACCACTTAGAAAAACACGTTTCTCTATGTTCGCCCAACAATCGTTCCCTCCATATGTAAGCCTTTGGCACCAACGTCAGCTCGTCCCTCTATTTGCAGTTATATGCCTTGGACGCGCCTGGCTACCGGGCTGCGGTTGTTTAGCCCGTGGAGACGTGTAACTAGAATAAATTAGATTAGAAGGGTAATTGGGCGCAATCGACATGAAATGCAATGTTGTTTTGAGTTTGAAAATTAGATTACCTTCCCCCTTGACCGCGCGCTTGTCTCTGCAGTGTCCTGAGTATCTACAGCGCGTTGGGGGCATTCTATCACTCTTGATCGTATAGGCGAACACGCAGGTATCGGTGTCGAACGCTCTGATGGAATCCAAGGAATCCAAGCAGATATATTAACGTGGTACTGTTCTATGATAGCTCTATCACCAGCAAGACACCGTTTGCATATTGATGGTGATTTGGCATTAAGCGAGTTGGCAATCGGTTTGATAATTATTATTTATCACATATAGGAGTTTTGGAGTGCAATAAACCCATATTATATTCTTTTTTTTTGACTAGTGCAATAACACAATGGATTTCTATAATTGTATTCATACGCGAAATCAAAGTATTTTGGGGCCTATTTCAGAGCTTCTTCTTGGGAATATAAAATTAAAACATTTCTTCAATTAAATATACAAATACATTTATTAATATTTACACATTAAATTGGAACTATATTTTGTGTGCGTGTTTTAAACCAGTTCCCAAGACATTTGCCTATATCGTGTTTGTGATTGAAAATCGATATTACAATAGTTTCTACAGTTATGTGATAAATAAAATCTCACTACTCGCATAATATCAGTTTTGCCAACTCATTTAATAAATTCAGTAATATATGACCACTCATTTGAGATCCTCTATAAATATCACTGAATGCTATTATAATGCCACCATCAACCGCAATGTCGTAATGATATTATTGGGGTAAATATAAATTTTCAAGTTGTACAAGGAAATGAATTATTTCGATGATTAGCCATCTTTGAGGATCCACTAACACTGACTGGATGATGTTTAATATTTCCGGAATAATTGTTTATCGTCATCATTCTAGTTTACTTATTTGGCTACCTGTTGTGGATATCAGGATTATCTCGTGGATAACCAGATTTTACTTAAGTCTGCTGAGCTAAAGTTATGGTTCATATTTTAATTTAAGTATGTTTAACATATTAAATGAATATTTTAAAGTCGCACCAAAGTTTGTTCAAATATTAATTTTGTCCGCGGCTCTTAAATATTAACCACAATAACCATATCAGGCAATTAAAGCAATAATTGTTGAATATATTTTATTGATAAATATCTTTTCACAGAAATATTATTATGGCGTATGGCGTATGGCGATGATTATACACATATTTATGTCAATCTAAACATCAAATTTAGGTTATATCAATATTACTATGTATAATGACAAGCTTGGTCAAAATTCAAATACTGTATAATATGTATTACACCTATACAACAATATGTTGTTTGTGGTTTTGTTTACATGCCCTTTTCACTATTAATTTATCCATCATGATTTTTCTAGAACTAGAAGACTGTTTATTACATTCATTGTGATTTTTTAAAATGTTTTTCATCTCATGCATGATTGTTTTTTCACTAATATATATATATATATATATATGCATGTACGTGAACATATACACGTGCTATTACTTAAAACCATATTAACAGAAATCGCAGAAATAGGCATATGTTAACTTGTATTGTTCTTTGAACTATCGTCAATACCGGGATTTCGTAAGACACGGTTTGTTTTGTAAGATAATAACATTTTAGAAGTGGGAATGTTATTATTTGTCACAAAACACGGCTTACAGGTGAAGATTTATTTCAATTATTCCTATCCAACCTCTGTTCTCCCTTTAAATATATTGCACAAGCGTCGTCGAGACTGTTTCGTTGTTGCTTTAAGACATTTTTCCTTCCTGATATTGAAAACAAAAAAGAGCCTCTCAAGGGACAGAACCCAGTCTTTTTTTTTTTTAACTTTGAAAATACTGGTGTTCGTCTACTGACATTCATAATAGTCTTAGTATCCAGATTTAGCGCTACCCGTTCAACAGTAGGCCTATCAGGTTCTATTACGACGTCCATTCACGGTCTATTCTCAAGTACGGTAACGGTTTGATCTTGGTAAAGATGGCGGCTTGTTTTGGCCACGTGTTTCTTGCCCTCAACTTCCGGTCTAGTTCCATTGATTCTAGGAAGTAAATACTGTGCATATGGCTTCACCTTTGGCTAGTCGTATCACGTGATGTCGTGAATGTTTTATAAACAATGAGTCTGTAAAGTTGTATTGAGCTTGAAGTTAACTTTAGCGCTTATAGTGTGAAGACATCCAACTATAGTTTGGCATGAAATGTATTGGCACCTCTATTTCGTAGATTATCTCGGTAAATACTTCATTAAATGACAAACAAACAAAACTTAAATTTCTTATTGTGTGCATATGTACTAAACTAAATTGTACTAAACATTTATTTTGATTTCTGACATATATTATGGTTTTGAGTTTTTGCATAGAATTACTGGCCCGACTGCGTAAGTCAGAAACAAAACCAAAGCGTTTTGTATAGTAGGCCTGTTGTAGGCGCAACTGTCTATCTTGTATAGGATGCCATAGTGTCAACCAGCCTCATCATTTTCTAAATGTATGGGCATTTTAGAGCGTTATATTAAGACACATTTCATGGAAACTTCAATGTTTAATAGTATAGTAGCCCACTAAGAACATAGCATTGACGTAACAGGACATTATCAGTAACTAACATAATATATAATTGTAACAATATTTTCTAGTACAAGTTCCAATGTTGAATATGTGAATGAAAACACGCTTATGAAAACAATTCATTCAAAACTTTGTATTTTCGTTCTGTGACCTTATGCCGTTTCAAACTAATCGACATGTTCCCATAAGAAAGTCATTTCCTGTCGAGCAGGGACGGGGAGCGTGTTTTTCACCACCCATGATCACGACATAATATTCCCCCATTCTCTATCCCATGCGATACTACTGACCGATATAAAATACATAATCTCGACTATGATTCCCTTCTTTTCATCACTGAACGTATAATTAAAAATAATTCAATTAAAGAATGTCTATCGTTACTTTAGGATGCAATTTTGTTGCACTTGGCGTCAAGATGACGGACGTTTTGCAGTCTCGCCGCCTACTCTCCGATTTCACGTGGTGTGAATGAGATTTGCCGGGGAGTGTTCATTTTAGCCGCATGCCTTATCGTTCGTTTTTACCCAATGGTTTGTAGAAAGCAAATTATGAAACTGCAGGGAAGAAACAGGAGTTACATAATTC
This sequence comes from Lepetodrilus schrolli, assembly GCA_032361225.1. NCBI lineage: Eukaryota > Metazoa > Mollusca > Gastropoda > Lepetellida > Lepetodrilidae > Lepetodrilus > Lepetodrilus schrolli. The sequence goes on along the minus strand of JAUTBT010029948.1, from coordinate 5,088 downwards.
TCTGGTATTCATGGAAACGCGATATACATAAACAGTCTATCCCGCGTGTGTCTTACTGGCGATAGAGCCGCTATGTTTTGATCGGCTGCAAGGAAGAAAGGCGTCTTTGATGTTAAGGCTTTTTTAAAACTGTTGTTGACTGTTTAGATTATCATTGAATGATATGTGGGTAGGTTAGTTTAGACCTGCAACGGTCTCTGAGCTAGGCTACTTTCGTTCCTGTCTATGATTCCGATATTATATGTGGGTTTTTTTTGTCTGTGTGTGTCTATATCATAGTCCAAGAGTGCACTTTTGCATAGTTTGTCTATACCTGCTATGCTGCGCACCTATACAATTAAAACATAGGCTTGGTGGGAAAAGAAGGGGATGTTATCATTTGAAGCAATAATATGTATCGTAGATACCGTGTTGCTTCCCAAAATCGCTTAAAAATATGTTTGTATACTGATTAATTCACAAATAATACGTGCAACCTATTCATTATTAATGTTAATTTCTTAATACGTTATTTATGTATTTCTACTCGACTAGCTATTAATAATAAGTATGTATATAATGAAACACGATCACGCGAAACACCTTTGATTCAAACCAGTCCGGATTTAAATTTATGTTTTATTGAAAGTAATTATTTACTTTGATATGAAGCTAGATATAAGTAGATACTTATATCGAGAGAAACTGAATCATTTCCTCGAGACCAGTACACCTATTTCTCCAAACGACATCCTGTCTTGCGCCTCGCAGAATGGCAGACGAGATTAGACCTCAAGTGGTTGATGTAACCTTCCGCAAGACCTCTTTGCAGTAAGAAGATCCCACCTCGCCTTATTACACTCGAAGTAGTCCCACATGGCGCCGCTAAATGGAGCGCATCCAGGCACTGTAGTAGAGTCTTGAAATCCGCCTCTTCTTTAGAAATGGGTTAGTAAGAATCTTGTTTTAATTAATTGACGGCGTACAACTACAAGTATCCTTCATGTTAAATCAACTGAGATCAAAGGTGCTACCACTTGGTAGATCTTGCTGATGGCAAGAAAGAATTTTTTTTAATGGCTTTTATGCATAAAATATGGTCAAAATATAGCTTAGATGGGATTCGAAGATTGTGAGCTCCTTACAAGATCATATAGTTCATGGGCTCATTCAAGTATAACTGTTTAGCTGAAACTCGTTGCAAGGACATAAAATATAACATTTGGACATTTGCATTTCATAAAATACGATCATAATGGATATAATTATAACGCCTACGAGTAATGCTCATTTAATGACTTTGAAACTCACATTTTTAGAAAGCATTATTTTTGTCATTACGTGTAGGTTCGTGTTTAGAAACAGACATCATTTCACAGAAAGTTATCCTTGAACCTTTTGAAATATAGTTCATCCTTTTCAAACATAGTGGATTTCTTGGTTGCCAGTAAAAGGTCTATCGCTATCAATTTGAAGAGTGCACGATTCCTATTGGTCAATTCAATTTTGATTGACTAGTAATGGAATCTACACTCACAGGAAGCAATATTGAGCTCTTTACCTCCTATATATGCGCATTCAATGCCAACTTTGAAGTATTTTGTGTCAGTTGATCAGACTCCATAATGTGTGCGCTATCAAGCTACAAGAAGAGGAATAGGGTATTGCACTGCTATTATACACTACATGTGTATATAATATTAAATAATATAGAATATTTTGTGTATCTAATCTCATACAATCAGATCAGAAACTGATGCTCAGATACTTAGACATCGTGTCAGTTTAAGAAAAGAGTGTCAAAATGTTTAAGGAGCGAAACGCGATCTGATTTCAATTAGCTTGTATGTATCATATATACCAGACATTGCTAGAAATCAAATCATCTGAGAAATAAATTGCGAAAGTTTTAACAAACTAGAGAACTAAGGCCGCAATTCTATTAGGAACTTTGTTTTATATTTTAACCTATCATTTTAGAGCTACTTAGCTTAATTAAATCGTAATACTTCTCGTGAGGGGCGTATCGGTTGAGTTTCAATTAACGATAGTGTCTTGCAAGCAATGTTATCTCAAGAACATCAGCGTAGCGAATTAACACTTAATTGAATGTTCGTATCCTTACCATTCCGCAATATAAACAGCACCGTGTTCATTTCACTCGTAGATTTCACTTATCGGGTCAATCAAATTACTGATTGACTGACCAAAGCGTCACGTGGTTCCGGTTTTAGAAGACAAGCGCATTTGCATCATTCTTAATAGTAGTACTAAGAAAGTAATTTGATAAATCTGTTCCGTATTTAGACCGCAATTGCTACTTTTTAGTGAAACCAACACCAATTCCGGTGATGCAGATTTCATGTATGTACATTGCTGCCAATCAGACCCCCCTCAGTGACATGTCGTCACATGTGGCGAGACGAATCAGATAAGGGGAGATAATCCGAGAAAATCTGAAAACTATAATTAGTTTTAGGACCACCGTGGTGCTGAAGAGAGACGTTACGGAACCAGTTTTACAGGGACGTTTGCATGAACTTCAACGTTTGTATGGATTTCAACACATTTTAATCCAAAAACTCAATAATGCATTAACTGAATTTTACGTTTGTATGAACTTGTGCATTTCAACAAATTTTAATCCGAAAACCCACAAATGACATTAAACATATAAACCATCCTTTAAACACTAGGTAACATTTGACACCAAACTGAATGATATCTACAAACTTGATGAAAGTGTAAGGTTATGCTGTGTATATTTAATCAATAAATTACGTGTAATGTATATCAATAAATAATCGTGTAAATAATGTGTAAAGCATACTAATATAAATTAGTATTTTACATTAGTTGAATAAACCGGCACTCTTTCAAAACCGGCATATTATCTTGGTCCCAACAATATATATATATATATATATATATATATATATATATATATATATTATGAATTGGGGTTTAAAGCCACTTTCCAGATTCTTTCAATTATATCACGGCTTGTCAGTTTGGGGAGGAAAGCCGCAACATCCGTAGCGCTGAATGTTGCAGGTACCGGATGGTACTGACAGACCAAGGATGATAACTGCATTACTGCATATGCTGTACAAACCATGCCAATATAAAAATAATATTTGCAAAGTATATCAATAGAAAATATTTATTGATTAGAGAATATAATAGCATGTTAAACAGTCCAGCATGATAATATATATTTAATTGTTGGTGCAATCTCATTAAAATCAGATGTGACAATGCGCAGATTCTATTTGGATATTGCTTGTGTCTAACTTGTGTCTAACTTGCAGCAAAAGAATATCAACATGTTTAAAGAGCGAAACAAGATCTATATCTATATCTATATCTACGTTATATATATATATATATATATATATATTGCAACAAATTAATAAAATATTTATGTTTATCAATGAAACAATTAAAATTATTGAAATAAAATCAGTTTGGTAGGAGTATTATTTCATGTATATTAGTATCATAATTACTGGATTAGAACTTTCGCATTTCACAATCGCATATTATATTTGGCACAAATACGGTGTCCATCCCTCATTCGAATGTAATAACGAAAACAGTCAAATTAATAATTCAAACACACACACGCACGCACGCACACGCACGCACGCCCACACACGCACGCACGCCCACACACGCACACACACACACACACACACACACACACACACACACACACACTGACAGTGTAGACGGAACGTTGCTACATCAATAGAAATTCCTTTTAAGTCAATACGATGTATTCATACAATTATTAATATCGTTAATCTTAGTATTTGTCTAACTACGTCGCTCCAGGATATTTACAATAGTTAACCCATATTCTGTAGGTACTTCATACGGTAGTTTATTAATACACATTATAGCAATAAATCAATAAACCTGAATATTGTAAGTAATATTTACATCAGGTACGTGAGAAATGCATCGTGGATTCCTTTTGGAAATTAGTCAGACTTTTCATTTCTAGTTTCATTAATAGTCCGATACAGCCATCGCATTATGTTGCAGTGTATATATAAGCTTTATTTATTTACCTATTGGTGGCCCAACCCTACCTGTAGTGTACTACCCACCAAATAACTATCTACCACGAGAATTAGGTATTGTAAATGTCCTACACGTGTTAAGCACCCTATTATATATACACCATCCCCATTCGCATATGCCGGATTGACCTTTTAAACGGCAGACAACGTACGGAAAGTCTGTCCGCTCCTCGCAGGGTTACAGAATTAGCCTATACTCGTATAAAGAAAATAAATAACATAAGCGCATTTATTTTAAAAGAAAACAAACGGCTGGTTAGCTGTCAATTATCGTGATAATCTGATACCCGAGAATGGAAATCAATTTCACATGTCCACATACTTTTATCGCACTGTACGTTGCTTTTGGCCCTGTGTGGAGCTTACAATATGACGCACTGAGCTTGGTTAGGACATAGATATAGTATACATCCGCGGTTTGGAGCTCGCGCAGAGGCAGTCAATTAATATAGCCCTTATCACTGATTTCATATAAAAGTCATGTTTGATAACATATGAGAGGTATATTGGTAAAATATCATCTGTGTTTGTTAAATGTAGGATTGCGATTCAACGTCTCAATGAAAAGAAACAAAACAGTATTCATAGCTAAAGACTTTATACTTAATAAGACGTGAATGTTAAAGAAATGTTCATTACATATTATTTACGTGCTTATTGAAATCATACAGACATTTTAACCCTCGGCAGTATAAAGAGCCATCCTCCAGTTAATAGTTTAAATAACAGTTTGTTGAATTGGTCTCCGTTAATGTGTATAGTATTATGTGACGTTTTATTGTCAGTGCTATGAGCATACCTAGTGTGGAGTTTGGCGCTATATAAATGGACATACTTATTATTAACTTTAGTAGTAGTATAAGTCTATGGCAGAAAATGAGTATAGATTCCTAATCGTTTCAGTATTTACATGAATGCTGACGTGACATGCATGAATGCCGAGAGAGAGAGAGAGAGAGAGAGAGAGAGAGAGAGAGAGAGAGAGTATTCATAATCAAGAAATTAGTGTTAACATACTGAA